>UYYA01003971.1:163171-218217 GCA_900624975.1 Angiostrongylus costaricensis | reverse complement strand
TTTAATTGTCGTTAACGCACGTCGGCGCATTGAATGTCTTTCCACAGTTTCGTGGCACGGAATATTTTTCTAGCACCGTCCTTGCGGCTACGCGTTCAATAACGATGAGTGATCTCTCATCCTGCTTACGCAGTGGCCAGGTTTCTGACGCATACGTTAAGGCAGGATGAATAGTGGAGTCGAAATGGTAGGCGCGGACTTGGGTGTTCTTTGTTTTTTTCACTACATCCACGATACTCTTGAAAGCTCTATATGCTGTTATCTCTTCCTCTTGGTTAACTCTAGAGCTAAGTCGTTGAGCACGATGATTTTTCGAGCTAGGAGAGACATAGGTGGAGAATTCCGAAATGAATCACAATGTCGACCTTTTATTTACTGCCTGTTACAATTTTTCACGGAAGAGTATTATGCGAAATACAACTACAACGACACTGAGATACTAGCAAAACATCGGAATGTAGGTGTCTGCGGTGCCGAACGAACGCACTATTATTATTACCGGAGTTAAAGCGTTCACCTATGTCTCAGCTAGTTCTATCGATCAGTGTAGCCAACAATTCCGGAATATTTGCTCCGCTGAGCGTGATTGGATCTCACAAAACCAATAAGTCCCTCATGAACGTCGCTCTTGCGAGATTTAGTCGAGGATCGATCTTTCCGCAAACGTTGTCGAAGTCGGATAGCATTCGTCAGACATGGCTAACGCGTGATGCCATAACACAGACGTTATCAACAAAGAAAATATGGTTTAATTTTGGAGCATCGGTTTCACTCCCATGTTGTGCCATTCTAATGTTCTCGGAAAGTTCTCGTAGGTGGTGATGAATAATTTTTCCGAGGTGGTATCACACTTTCCAACCCATCTTTTGATCTCAATGTCAATATCGTCGAATGACTGTTGCTTTCTCAGCTAAATCAAAAGCTGACGATTCGGAGAGCTTAGTCTTCCTCAAAATTTGGGAACGTCAAATTGACCGCCATCTACCCAGCAAAACATGGTAACCAAACAGAGAAAGTGTTAAGCCAAGATTTCAACCACACTGAGAACAGAACAGCTTGTTCGCGCGCTCTCCACTTTCTACAAGTCTTCCACTGAATACGTCACATGGAGACCAATCGCACAGAGTTCATGTGACAGCGTAATGTTCTTTTCACATTGGAATAACAAGCCTAAATAATGCCCAATATCGTGCGTGATTATGAGGCATTCCTTCCTGCAGTTCACTTTCAGATACATGGAATTGATCCATAATGCGTCAAGAGTTTTACGGGACTGCATTTAGATTCCTGCGATTGGATCGTAACTTCTACTCCAAAACCTTCCCCGTTATGTCTGTGTGTCCTGTGGGCTCCTAGTGGAGTACTTGGTTTAGCTTCAAGTTTGCCGACTAGGTGTTCTTTTAAACGGATCCAGAGTGGCCTACCAGTTTCATCTGTGAATTCGTCCACTCATGCTTTGCAAGGGATGAGTTAATTGTACTCGAATACGATATAGCTGGCTTCTTAGAGTGCTCAGTGGCATTTCAATTACTTTTAACGGTGCTGAGATATTTGCAAAACTCCGGACCGTAGGTGCCTGCGGGGAGAACGAACGCGCTATTGTCCTATCCAGGGAGTAACGCGTTCACCACCACATCATGCGGGTCCTTCGTTTCGCCTGTCTCTCAGCTAGTTCTATCGCTCTCTGCCATCAGCAATCACCCGTCAGCGGGATTGATCTGGGAAGCCCAAATCGACAATGAACCCAGTTAAGCTGAGACTTTAGTTATAATAACAATCTTAACTGTTTTACTTACTGCCTAGTGTTTTTAATGGCAGGGTATGTTGCGAAGTATAACTTTCAATGATGCTGAGATATTTGCAAAACTCCGATCGTTCCCAAAAGCGTTCGTTCTCCATCGCGGACACCTGAGGTCCGGAGTTTTGCAAATCTCTTAGCACTGTTCAAAGTTATATATCGCTAGATTCGTACGAACGAACAAATGGTACGAACACGACTTGTCATGTATAGGAATCGTAGCAGGTATGGAACGTAAAGTTTTTCTATTGTGACGTTTCAACGTCTTTCCGTCGCCAAATCTTTCTTCACGTTTCGTAGAAGGATTGGTGATGCTAAAAACTTCTTGGTGAATGACAGTATACTTTCATGTTAAAGTGCATAACAGGAAGGCTGCCAGCTTATAGGATAGGTTCTCTTGGAAGAATTCCTTGGTCTTCTTCGCACATTTCAAGCAAACAACATACTTCGATTTCGTTCATTTGTATTACATACACAATGGCAGCAATATAAGAATATGAATAACACCAGAGCCACTATGTCCATGTCGACGATAAAAATCCCTGATGGTGAAAGATGATCTATTTGGGTTTACGAGATGGTATGGTTGCCATCATTCTGGTCAATATAGGAACAAGAAAAGAGGACTTCTGGATGAGCCCTAAGAAAATCGGTAACAGGTGAGTGGGAATGAAATTTCATTTGTGTTGCAGATACAGGTAAGCCGAGGTACTACATCTCTATCAAATGTGTAGGTACTTTAAACCACTGAAGGATTAATGTTTAAAAACAGTATGGAATGCAAACACGATAAGAACGTAATATGAAAACGAAAACTGTGTTTTTGTTTACTCCATGTGTTTTGTTTTCTCCTTTCGTTGAAAAAATTTGTTGATCTTTTCGCTTTATTACTTACTTACGTAGACACTTGGACGGCCCGTGTCTCACTGGTTGTGCTGGATCCAGGAAAATTTCCATTTTCTCAAACACTTGTCGGTTTAGCCATTGTGGTTCCTTGAAGTTTCGGTTATCTGCCTTGCCAAGGTTTGCCCCAGGTCGTCACCGCCACGGAGAGTCGCCGTCCTTGTGGATCAGAGGAACGTTTGCCATCGTGCGACCCCTTTGATTCTAGGACCATAGTGGATCCCGGTATTGGTCTAACTTAGCCGAGCTGCCTGACGAGAATGCCGGACTCCTTTACAGCTTGGGAGACCCTTCCGATGAAACGAATCCTTCGCTACGCATCGTAGCCATACAGGCAGAAACATCTCCTAGCATAGATGAAGCGGTAAAACGTTTGGAGAACTTACTTGGATACTTGGACGGTCCGCCTTCATGAGCTGTGTGGACCCCAACACATATGCCATTCGTTCCTTCCTCTCGCAATAGTAGTCCATGGTGGTGGTCTTGTTCGAGCATGGCAGCGCTTGCGAGTCTCATACCGTGATCTGTAAAATAACTGTAGCTGCTGGTACAGCTGATTAGCTTTGTTTACGAACACTTCCGCCCAACGTGTAGGAGGTCGTCCAAGGGGATGTTTGCATTCTCTTGGAATCCACTCAACTGTTCTTTTCGTTCATCTGTCGTCTGTTCTTCTCATTATGTGGCCGGCCGATCTATGTGTCGCTGTCGATGTATATTTTCCTGAATCTCGAAGATGTGGCAGATTTCGAAGGTCAGAGCTTCGCATTCCGGCTGCATATTGAATGCGCCCGTTATATTTCGGAAGACATCGCTCAAGCGCTCTGTGATAGTTCGAAGCATTTTTGACGTAGCTGAAAGTATCAATCCACGTCTCTGCAGCATATCAGGGAGCTGGTACGACCGTGGAACCGAAGAGATGAGCGCGGATTTTCGGGTCCTTCAGTTGGTCGGTGGCTTCTTTGAGAGGCCTGAATGCGGCTCAAGCTGCTCCCTTTCTTCTACCTAGTTCCTCCTTTATGTTGTTTTAAATGCTCATTGATCGCCCGAGGTATACGCACGAGGTGGTTTCTGCAATAAGAGAGCCACTCAATTCAATTTTTTGGCCTTCACACCATGGGTTTTTCATGAATTGGGTCTTCTTTCGATCTATGCGAAGTCCGATCTTTTTCCACGCTTCGTTGAGTTCGTTGATCATCATGAGAACCTCTGCTTCGCGAGTACTTCTTGAGAAGATGTCATCGGCAAAACTAAGGTTTGATAAGAATTTTCCATCAATATGTATGCCTTTCACTTCTCAATCGAGTGACTTCATTATCCACTGCAGTGCGGCACTGAACAGCTTTGGCGGTATGGTGTCGCCCTGTCGAACCTCTTTTCCTATAGGTATTATAGGAGGTCGATGGAAAAGCTGTATTTTCATAGTGCAGATCCGATAACAGTTGGACAGAGTCCTTGTGTAGGACGGGCCCACTCCTTGGTCGACGAGCGCTGATAGGATTGCATTTGTTTCGACACTGTCAAACGCTTTCTCATAGTCGACAAAGGTTAGGACTAGAGGCAAGTGGTATTCCCGACAAACTTCGGTGACTCTGGATATGGTTTGGATGTGGTCGATGCAAAAAAATTCTTTTCGAAATCTTGCTTGGTCGACTGGTTGCGCCTCATCCAGTGTCTTTGATATGCGCGAGAGGATAATCTTCGTGAAGAGTTCGTAGAATACACTTAACAAGCATATTGGAAGATAATTAGAAAAACACTTTCGTTCTTCTTTCTTGGGCAAGATGACTTTGCACGAAGTCGTCCACTGATCTCGGATTTTTCCTCTTAATGGTAGACTGTCATATGATTTGCGAGGAGTACATGTAAAAGGTGGTTTCCAACTTTAAGGAAGTCGGCGGTAATATCATCGCGTCCTGGTGCTGTACCTCTTTTCATGCTTTGTATCGTAACTCGAACCTCCGACGGAAGAATTCTAGGTGGTTTTTCTCTAGCGGGGATATTAGGGTCCGGGTCAGGGGATGTGGAACGGAAAAGGTTGGTGTAGAACGTTTCCGCTCTTAATTCCATATCATGGCGGAAAGTTTTGACGATCGTTCATCAGGGCTGACAGCGGAGCATTATAATCACACAAGCCCCGACGGCATTTTTTCAGGCTGCTTCTTTTCTCTGTTGCTTCCAGTAGTTTCTTCTGCTTGTAGTGTTGTAGATCTTTTTGCAAAGCTCTTCGGCAGCTTGCATTTATTACTGGCCAAGTTAAGCGTGTTGGAGTAGGATCAAGATTCAGTTTCCTTCTCTTTTCGAGCAAGTCCTTAATAGTGATGGAGATGCGGTCCGATCTATTTGCTTGAAGAACTGATGCGAATTCGGCACAGCTTTTCGGTCCTTCGACAAGCAGCTCGTAGTCTTCGGCTGGGTCATTTTTGATCTGCCAGTCACGTTTGGATAGGATTTCGTTCAGAATATTCTTGTCGTACACAGCTAGACTTTTTCTTCGTGGTCGATGAAGAGGGTTCCTTTCCAGCTTGCGGCTGAATCGAATCTTCGCGCGAAGGCGTGATCGGAACCAGTACAGAATGAAAGGACTACCGATGTGTCAAGTAGGCACCATCTTCTGTTTATCAGGATATGGTCGATCTCCGCATGAGTCATACCGTTGGGAGACTCTCGTGTCCAGCGGCGGCTTTCTTTCTTCTGGAAAAACGAGTTTCCATGGAAGAGACGTGCTGCTTATAAGAGTCCTGCGAGACGGTTCCTATTCTCATTTCTATCTCCTAATCTAAAATTTCCGATCCTGTATTCTTTCTCGTAGGTCTTTCTTATTCTGACATTGAAGTCTCCAACAAAAAATTAACGATATGCTTTATCATTGCGGATGGCTTCCTCCAACTGATAGTATAACGCATTTAATTCGTACTCATCAGCTGCGTCGGTCGGTGAGTAGCAGCCGATAACAATGACCTTCTTATGATGCTACGGTTGAAGACGCAAGACGGCTATGCGAGGGAAAGGATCACGTATGAGTCGACGAGATGGACAATGGACGGATGGACGACAAAGCCTGCGCCACCGACATTACGTGACGGGACCTTTTCTGGATCACAAAGGTCCCGTTGTGTAGTTGGCGTATGTCGATTTTTTTGATTTTTGTTTCTTGTAATGCGATCGCATAAAATTTAATGCGATCTGCGGCTACAAGAAGGGCGTGAGGATCGGCGTCAGTGGAGAGTGCTCTGGCACTATACGTGCATAGTAAGAAACAATCTCCATGGCGTATCGTGCGTGCGTTCGTCAGATCCGCTTTCAATGACTCCCTGCGTAACCCGAGATTTTCTGGCCTCTCGCCGGTCGTCTCCTCCTGACGTCATGGACGAGAGTACCCAGTGTGCGGGGTACTGAGGCTGGCCTATTGTTGGCCGTGCAACTTGGTCCTCCTTGTAGCTCTGACTTAACTTTGCAAGGGCGTATCCAGGTCTTCACCACGATGTGGATCAGGGGGAAAAAATACAAAAGCTCTCATTAATTCTTGCAGATTCAACTCCTTGATTTCTAACCTTGGTTAACCTAACCTTAAGCGAGGTTAAAAATCAAGGAGTTGAATATGCAAAAATTAATGAGAGCTTTTGTAACTTTTTTTCACTGCATTCCTGAAATTCTTCTCAGCGAACGTGTGCGAGACATCGAAATAAAATCTATTTTTCACAAACACGAAGTTCAACAAAGACCAGTTTTTTTCCAGGAGTTGTCAAAATCGAGCATTGTTTGTTCTCTCTATTTTCTACCCCAAACTTTACCCCTGCTTTATCATTTAAGGATTCTGGAAGGTTTGTCGTTGGTGTCACATTGAAATTCGAAGAGGAGTCTCATTTACCCAGAGGATTGGAGGAGTTGAAACAGGTTTTGCCATTTCAACCTGGCAGTTTAGCTAAGTACAAGTAATTTTTTGTGGTTTTAAACTATCACAATTAAGCTAAAGACAGGGGGAGAGAGTTCTTCCCAGAGAAATTTTTTGTCAAGGAGCTCTCTTAGCTAAGAATGATTACATCTTAAAAACTGACTTCCATTAAACGTCGGCCAAAATGATCAATAATTTTTTGTAAAGTTTAGCCTTACAGCTCAATCACATAAGAAATTAGTTACGAGTGGTTGTTTTCAAGTTGCCGACAGCAATGCTGGTTGTTTGCCATCTTAGAGATGAGGTGGTTTTCTTTTAACTAGCCCGATGTGGTGGACACATAGAAAACACCGTCTTTCCATGTTGAGTTCATGCCTGCATTTTCCTTCAAAATCTGCCTCTTCATGCGAGCAGTACTTCTGATGCGAGGGTGGATTTGCGCTACACCTTTCCTGAACACGTCCCACTATGACACATTGGGAGCATAACACCTGGGCCGTCACATTTTCAAATTGCTCACTCAGGGTGGTGTCTTTTTTGAATAGAATTCTTCCAATTCTTCGCTCAAAACTGGTTTTGAAACTCGACTTGTTGGAATTAGAGTCGTAATGTTTCGATTCCACAGCGATGACCTGTTATGTGAATGAACTAGTTTTTGTAACCACAGCGAAGGAAGTGTCGAAGGCAACGGAAGTGGCACATTTAGCCTTTGTTTGATTTCTTCTTTTATTTTTTTAGGCGAGCTCAGTTTTTACATCGACGTTTCAGTAATGTCAATGAAAGTAAACCCATCTGATAAGACTTTAAGATGGTTTTCGGTCTAAAAGAGTTCGTATTTTAGACGTGAGAGGTCCCACGTGACATACCACTTTGATTTTTGGGAGTGTAAGATCAAAGCACGTCATTCTTATAGGTGCGATGAGTAGACCCAAAATTCGCATCTCAACATTTTAACATCAATAGGTCTGATATGGTAGTAATAGCACAATTCTGGTGAATGTTGCTATTGTTGTTAACTTTTGCGACCGTCACTACATTTAATTTCTTCCATTTGTTGACAAGCAAACGAATAAGTGACTATTCAACATTATCGTCATAATGTTGACTTCTTATTGACTGCCTACTATAATCCTGCCATAAAAAATTCTAGTTGGCAACAAATGAAAAGTTAACATTGTGATTTCAACTACAGCCTCGGCTTAACTGGGTTCACAGCGGATTTGTGCTCTGCAAATCAATCCCGTTGATGGGTGATTGCTGATGAGATTGTCACAAGGAAAACTATCTGATAGAAAGGCGAAACAAAGGACCAGCATTGTGTGGTAGTGAACACGTTACCCCCTGGAAAGGGTAATACCGGATTCGATCCCCTCCCTAGACACCTGTGGTGGGGAGTATTGCAAATATCTCATCACGGTAATGGTTGGCTTGTCGTTATATTTTTTAAAAAAGTTAAATAAAAATGTCTTAGCAATGTGCATACGAATAAATTCGGGAGACATACGATCCGTGTCACTAAGAGATCTTCATCCGTTCAGTTACGATTCAAAGTGGTATCTGCTGAGGTGGTGGACTGGGGCTTCAAGATAAACCACCAGGCACGCTCTCTTTCCACTTCTGCGCTCGACGTAGCATGAAGTAGGAATTGGGGAATTGGGGTCAGGGATCACACCTGGCCCCGTATCTTCGGGTCAATTTCTGATGTGGGGTGGTGCAGTCGTCAACCATATGCGACTATAATCAGCTGTTCTAACCTTTCTCATTGGAAGTCACGTAAAAAGGCGGCGAGTGTTTCGAGAAGCTGTTGATCACGTAATTACCATAGTTTTTCTTCTCTTTGCAAGTGTTATTGAAGTGTTCGGCTTAGTAGATTGTATATCAGTATACCCATCCAGGCTCTGAAGAAAGCGATACTGCCCAAACATCAGCTACTGCTGTATTGTATTGTGTTTCTCTATGAAAGTAAATGTATCTGTTTAACAACCTTGCGACTGCTGAATGAGAAAACGTCGCATTCATATTCCAATGCCGAGGTTAAGAGAAAGTCGATTCTGGGAACTCCTACTTTCATTCTCAAAACAACGAGCAAAAGGTGGACTCGGTTGAAACAGAAGCAGTGATGAAGCAGTAGGCAGTCATGGAGCTCTGAGTAAGTATTCTTATTTAATAAGCAGTAACAATGCACCTCATCCTAAACCCTTTCACGGCAGATATTCAAAGCAGAGCTGCAAAGCACACCAAGCCCAGGATCTCCATTCCGTTTCAATATTACAACGGAAGCTTTTTATTCAATGGCTATAATAATTTTTATGGCAAGGTATTACGTGTGATACAAGCACTATGATGCTGAGATATTTGCAAAACTCTGGACCGCAGTTTTCCACGGTGCGGAACGAACGCGTTATTAGCGTTCCTCACCACACCACGAGTGTCCTTCGTTTCGCTTGTTTCTCAGCTAGTCCTACCGATCAGATTCCTGTTCCCGTTCCCCACCGTGGACACCTGTGGTCTAGAGTTTTGCAAATATCTCAACATCATGGTGGTTTCACCACACGCAACACCCTGCCATGAAAAATTGTAATAGACAGTAAATAAAAAGTTAACATTGTGATTTCTACTACGGCCTCAGCTTAACTGGGTTCGTTGCCGATTTATGCTCCCTAGATCACCCCCGTTGACGGGTGATTGTTGATGGTAATTTGAACGGTTGAACTAGCTGAGAGACAAGCGAAGCGATAAACCCGCATGGTGTGATGGTGAATGTGTTAGCCTCCGGAAAGCGTAAGAGGGGTTCAATGCCCATCGTGAACACCTGCGGTTCAGAGTTTTGCAAATATCTCAGCATCACAGTAGCTTCGGTATTGTTCTTGAAAGGTGATCCATTATTCAAGCACGATGAGTTTTATCCGATTTTGTGCCCGTCTCTTTCATGGTGTATTGCTCCACAGACCGATTTAACCCAGACCGCAATGTTTACGGGATCGATATTCGGTTGAATTTCAAGATAATGATTATAATAAAAACAGATCCATTCTTGACAACAAGACCCTCTTATATCATCCGAGCCGGAATTCGAAGTCTAAACCTGGATAGAAAACCGATAATCGGAATCGGTTCAGCGTGTGCTAAGATGACGAAAATCTGGTAGTGTGAGGACATAATGAGACTCGGTGAGCAGAAGCCGCTCGTGTCTTTTAATCTATAAAGCAATCTAGTGGAATGTGAATGGGTGCCACAAAAGGCTAGGGGTGGTCAAGTTGAAGTTCACCAGTTCTTCGACTGTTCTGGTCTTTTTTGACATTAAGAGTTTCTAATTTGTCCTATTTAGGCGAGTTTCTTAGAGACGGGCATAGACAACGCACTTTTTCAAAAACACTATCACTAAAAACACACAGCTTTAGCAAGATAAGTAGCGTTAGTGTGAGCAAGGCTCTAATAATCTATTCATTTGCACTGAATTTTGTGAGCGTCTCATCAGAAGTATAATGCTCCACAGAACAATTTAACCTCACTTTTTGTGCACTACCGATAGCTTGCCTAACCTAGATGTTATGTCACTCGTGGCCTGTAAAAAGATATTTTCTTCACTTAGTAGTTTACAAAAATCCTTCTTGATATGAAAAGGTTATTTGGCCAACAACTGCGTATGTGTTGCAGTTCACTCCAAACCACTTTGCTTCACGCATCCCTTCATTGTAACAATGAAATAGAATTATAAACTATGAAAAGCTTTAGAAAAATTAGTAAGCAAAAATTAATACCTTTATTATTAAGTTAGCACGAATTTGATAAGACGGTGAAAAGTGGAAAAGGTAAAAAGAGTGTCATCACAACTTCTGCACTTCTTCAAAACTGAAGAAAATGATTACGATCACCTCATTATTGAGGAAGTCTCTAGCTATAATCACAACCTTAACCTTTTTATTTACTGCCTATTCCTTTTAACGGCAAGGTATTTTGCGAAATATAACTACTATATTGCTGAGATATTTGCAAAACTCCGAATCGCAGGTGTCTGCAGTAAGGAACAAACGCGCTATTGTCCTTTCCAAGAGTAACGCGTTCACCATCACACCATGCGGGTTCTTCGTTTCGCCTATCTCTCAGCTAGTTCCATCGTTCATTGCTGATTTGGGCTCCCTAGGTCAATCCCGTTGACGGGTGATTGCTGATACCAAGTGATCGATAGAACTAGCTGCGATATAGGCGAAACGAAGGGCCCGCATGGTGTGGTGGTGAACGCGTTAGTCCCGAGAGAGGACAATAGCGCGTTCTTTCCTCCCGCAGACACCTGCGGTCCGGAGTTTTGCAAAAAGACTCTAGCATTCTGAGAGTGGGCATAAAAGTTCCGGTTCAAGTCTAATTGGAGAAGATTAGTCAAAATGAGGACTATAGAGATCAGTCAGAGTGAATTTTATTAAATTTCACAGTGAACTGAGGTATTTGGTACTTTCTTGTGATAATGGTGTTCAACGTTATTACATGGATGGAAATGCTGTGCTACTGTAGGGTATGATAATTTTGTGATAAGCATCATGATAAGGGGTTTTCCGCTCTACATATAAAGGTTTTCATGAAGTGAGTTTCATATTCATTTCACATACTAACATGGATGCCCAGTGAGTTTCGCGAAGGTTTCCATTTAGACAACAGAAAACAGCGCAATGTCTTATTTTGGAATTTTTCAGGATTTACATTAATCGCTCTTTACGACTAGACAAGATTAAAAGCATAGGATTCGATATGGATGCAACTCTAGCAAGTTGGTGTGCTTAATTTTTATAACAATATGTCTTATGCCATATACCAGCAGCTCCGAACCTCAGGAAGGACGAAGAAGGCTGTTCATTTAAAAGTGTCTTTCTTTGGTGTCGCGCCATCGTAACCTACTTACCAACGTAAATAAACCGACATCGGTTGTTAAGTTTCGTATTCCGGCATAAAGAGCAGAGTGGTCATTCGTGATGAAATATCTATCCTTTTCTTAGGGCGCATGTACCACTGTGGTTAGAGATGGACTACAGTAAGCCAGGGATCGACTCCGCGCTCAAGGCTCACCAATCCCACCATCCCTCTGAAGTCGGCAAATTGCCACCAGACTTGTTTGGGTGGATGGCAGCAGAAACTCGATAAATCACAAATAGTTAATGTATAAGATGTGCATAAATCGCCTCTAACCATGTTTGATGAAGTCGAAAGCATGACGCATCACTCAGAGATTGGTCAATGCCGAGAGCTTTATCCTTTATCATTTATCTTTTTTTTTTATCAAAACCTCTTTTTCCTAATCATAGAAGTCAATAAATTCCTCTATACGAAACCACTAGTGTTTATGATAAACTCCAAGATATAAGAGGTGAAAAGGAATGTTACATTGCTGAGATGAGTAAGGTGGGTGCAAAGGCTTTAGTCAGAGCTATCCTTTCTAGAACAATAGCATCACAGAGAAAACCACTACGTCGCTTAACTGATTATCTGGTAACGAAATATTACATCACCGCGAACGGATTTCATTCACCGCTGTTGAACTGTGATGTACAGAGTGATACAATTTCTGTTTCCCGAAAGGTGAAAAGCTCGACATTTTTATCAAAGAGTTCACCTTAGAGCAAATTTGTACAATGACGGAGAGCGATCGAGTATTTATGAATGTCGCTGCAAAACTAAAGACAGTCATGGAAAAGTGTGAGCCTTTTAATGCAACGCAAATGAACAAAACCTACTGAGCAGATCTGATGAACTACAGAGGTAAAGGGAGATTAACTATTGTAATGCTGAGATACTTGCAAAACTCCAAACCGCAGGCGTCTGCAGTGAGGAACGAACGTGCTATTGTCCTTTCCGGGGCGTAACGCTTTCACCATCACACCAAACGGGTCCTTCGTTTCACCTATCTCTCAGCTAGTTTTATCGATTTTTTGCCATCAGCAATCACTCGTCAACGGGATTGATCTGGGGAGCCCAAATCGGCACTGAACCCATTTAAGCTGAGGCTATAATTATAATCACAATCTTAACCTTTTTTATTTACTGCCTATTCTTTTTAACGGCAGTAAATAAAGAGGTTAAGATTGTGATAAAAAGTGATTTTTTGGAACCTACTCGAATTATTCGATAATTACGTAGGTAATAGAGGTTGGAACGGGTAGCGTAGTAAGAGTAGTGGCGTTCGTTTCCAGCAAAGATCTGGTTCGACCATCGACTTTGCCAACGAAGCCTTCCACATCTCGAGAGTCCGGAAATTGATAACAGACTTGTTTGAGATCAACTGATTTCCTAAAATCCAAATAGGACCACTGCAGCACGGCCATCTCAGACTGTGAAGGAGAACTAACTCGACAAGTGCTCAACAACGTACGTAAATGCATGAAAATACTCAAGAAGCACCCAAAGCCACACGAAAAAACTTTTAAGATCCTTATAGATAGACGACAAGAAAAGAATTAAGTGAAAAAGTGCAACGATCCACACAGCATGTGATGTCAAGTCGTGTAAAAAAAAGTGAGGTAGTGCCTATTCGTCGGAATCTCTATGGACCAGTTCAATGAAACCTCTGTCCTATCAGCGTACATTGTTAGTAAAGAATTTTTGCACTACAAATAACAGTTTTTCAAGAGGTGGAAGACGAAATGGGATAGCTTAAGAAAGCCTCTCGTCCTAGTGGATCACAGGAATTTATTTCATCTCCTACCTTTACGATATCCTTCCATGGTAGAGAAATTCATTGGTTTTTTATTCTGCCGATGTGTGCATATTTCGTTGTAAAGTTGTACTGACAGTTGAAGAGCAACACTGCTGTAATGAAAAAACAGCGTGATGAAAGCTGGACCCTGCCCTTCTACCAAATTTCGGAGATCGTGCAACTTTTTTGGAACTCGAGTCTGCTTTTTTAAATAATTCAAGAAACAATATTTTTGAAAACACGCCTGTGTTTCAAAACCACCCATGACTTTGATTTCAGTGAAAAAGTCGGATGAACAATGTTAGGTCAGTGCTCGCAAATTTCAAGGACACGCATAATTTGGTCTTCCCAGAACCTTTAAAGAAGCATCCTTAAATAATATTTTTTAAGTTTTGCTGTGGAAACAAAACTTATTCTGTTTATAATGGTTGTAGAACTACAGATGACCTCCATTAGTAATTTTATTGCAGTCAAATCACAGGAGCTTACTAATTCATTACAACCCAAAAGATCCGAAGATGAAATGGAGTAGACGATGTCTGAAAGAATGCCTAAAAAATGCTCTCGGCATTGATCAATTCCTGAGGAATGCACTATGAATTCGAATTCATTAAACATCGTTTGGAAGTGATTGAATGCAGATTTGGTCTTTGCAATGACTCGCGGTAGCCCACTGATGTATCGAGCCAGAGGTGCTTTCCTCCCAGACAAGTCCAGTACCAATTTGCCGACCCCGGGGGGATGGAAGGCTTGGTGGGCCATGGGCGCGGGCATCGATTCCGCGTATGTGATGCAAGGCCCCTCTAACCACAGCGCCACACGCGCCTCTATGCTTAAAGATTTTCCAAGAAGAAAAAGTGAAAATATTTTTCGATTGTTATTCATTACTGTTTTAGTTTACAATTCTCCTCAAAGCGAGGAATTGGCTTTCATTCTCTCCATTAATAGGCTAGTTGATATTGGCTATCCAGAAGAACTCCGGGTTAGCAACTAAATTTTAGACAGGAATTTACCAATATTTTAAAAATAGGTGTCCTTTATTTTTGAAATTCAACAGGAAACGAAGTATCAGGCGGAATTTGTTGCGCGGAATGCGTGGTTCGACAAGAAATTCGGAATGCTTTTGAAAACCGACGAACATTGTAATATTCTCAGCGCCTTCCATGGATTCAGGAAGCTTCAAAAGTCAGCTCAATGAATTTATGCATAAACCAAACAAATACGATATATGTAAGGAGATGATTTCTCGTAAGCAAGACCTACTAAACGAAAAGGGAAATCCTGATCTTCTAGGCTTTTACCCGTTAGTAATCGGTGTAACCAAGCAAAGTAGAGTCGGATGGGGAGTACCAGGATGTACCAGACTGTAACATATGAAATGTCCGATTTTTAATGTGAACTTTAAATAACCATAGCTTTTCATACTAGGTTTTAATAATTGATAAAAAATATTAGATTTAGTACAGCTTTTTGAATAGAAAACAACGCTTATTTTAGTTGCAGAAAATTCTGGTGTTCTAGAAGCGATGAATTCGTTGAAGGCATTATTTGCGTCATCGTGGTTGGTGAAGCATTTCTCGCGTAGGGAGTTGTCAAGGAGCTTGAAGAAGTGATAGTCCGTACGCAAGAGTTCTGATGAATATGGCGGATAAAGCAACGTTTCGTAGCCCAACTCGTTCAACTTCTCCAGCGCTTGTTCTTCAGCGTGAGGTCGAGCGTTCTTGCGGAGAATTGGTCCTTTTCTGTTAATTAAGGCCGGTCGTTGTTGTTGGAGTTTACAGTGCATTTCGTCGATTTGTTAGCAATACTTCTCTACCGTAATCGTTTCGCTAGGATCCAAAAAACTGTGATGAATCAGTCTGGCTGTAGACCACCAAACGGTCACCATGACATTTTTTGGGGTAATTTCGGCTTAGGGAAGTGTTGTGGAGCCTGTTCGTAATTTATGCATTGAGCTGAACTTCGACGGTTCTCGTATAGAATCCACTTTTCGTCGCACGTTGCAGTTCGATCAAGCAAAGGGCCGTTTTTGTTGCGCAGAATAAGAGCAGACGACACTTCAAAGCGGTAACTTTTTCTTGATTATCGTTTAGTTCGTGCGGCACCTACTTGTCGAATTTTTTTGTCTTTCTTATGCGATTCAAGTGAGTAGAAATTGTTCCTGTGCTTACGCCAAGCTGTTCTGCAAGCTCACCATCATTGCACTCGTGTTTGCTTTCACTAGTGCCTTCAATTAGTCGTTGTCAAGTTCACTGGGACGTCCGCCGCCTACCTTATCTTCCAGGTCGAAATCATCAGAACGGAATTTCCGGAACCATGATCGCACTGTTGAATCACCAACACTACCTTCATCCCAAACTTTATGATATTCCGAGCTTCAGCAGCAGCATTGTGTCCACTCTTCCACTCGTACAACAAAGAACAAGAATACCACGCAAATTCATACTAAAGTTGAAGCTTATAAAAATGTTGAAATAATAATTTTTGAAAGAACACAGAAAAAATCAATTTTGTGCTTTAAAAATATATACTGAAATTACATGGCATATTAAAACAATAAAATCGGCCATTTCGGATGTTACAAGCAAATAGCAGTGAGAAACTGGATAATGCAAGCACACCACCGTAACAAAGAACTGCTGAATAGATTCACAGAGAGCTAAAGAAATCTTAGAACTGCTTGTTTCAAATATTTTAGGAAGGAGATCCGTCGACTATATCCGAACAAGCATGTGGCCTTAGACGAGTCTCGAATTTATGTCCTGAACACGGTATTCAATGTTCCTGAAGCTCTCCTTCTTGCTGCAATAGTTAACTATTTTAATACTCACGAAGAAAGTTACACAGCGTAGGTTTATCTTTTTCAGTCGATCCATCGACGTCTTTTTCCGCGATAATGCGATTCTTTGTCATCACTCAAATCGTTTGTTGAACTACAGTAAGCACTTCAGATTGGCAGAGGAAACAGGATTCAAGAGGAGAGATAAGAACCAAGTTATTCCATACTCGACAATATTTAATGACTGTAGAAATGCCATAGATTGGATTCACACTGAGGTCAGAGTACTCTATGAAAAAGGGTTTTGAGGAAAATTTCCGCTATTTAAATAAAATTTAATATGTTTATTGATTAGTTTTAAGTGTAATAAGTGAATTAGTATCTTAAAAGTTTGGGGAAATTCCACACTTAGGTGAAAGAAATTGAAGTCAACGAAGGATACGGCTTAGCTTTCCTTTGCAATACCTCAGATGCTGTTGGAGCGTGTTTGCCTACAAATAAACGATATTGTTTCAGTGCAGAGTTTAATTCAAACTCTGTCTTTTACAACTGCTTTACCATAATTAGGACGTAGATATCATGAATTATCGAACGATGTGACGTTTAATGCAAAGACTTTTGCTCAAACACACTGCCTCTTTCCACACATATGAACACCACTCACCAAGATAGAACCTGGACAGTGCACCCGTGAGTGCAGCTAGTTATCTTCTACAGCCCCATCGGAAATTGTGTGGGTGGCTAAGGTAACTTCAGGAAGGTAGCAAAGCCCTCCTTTCATTCATTGGTCTAGCTTCCTTCAGAAGAAAGAAGACACAATGGGATGTGTATTATAGTTTATGGAGGTTTCAATTCTGAACCATCTTCTTTATAATTCTTGTCATTTGCAAAGAAACGCTAACATGTTCGACAGTGTAAACTCATTCTGCTCAAAATAGTGAAGAAATAAGTATGAACTCGCTGCTGGCAAACGGTTGTAAAATGTTGTAAAAAGAAATTACGTGAAGAATGTTAATTACCTCTCTAATGGGGAGAGATTTCCAGGGCGATTTCAAGGAGACAATCACCAACAACATCAACACATATATCGCCAAGGATTCGCGGGCAGTCCAAATGATGCAGAAATTGTCACAAGATGGAAAAGAACTCTTTCTTCTCACCAATTCCCCATGGAAGTTTACAAATGTAGGTGAATTTGCCTGTTGTTTGGTGCTTCGTTGGGATTCATATATCGCAACAATAGCTGGTGCGCTATATTATCCATTTGGTCACTGGTTCGATCACACGAATGGAGCAAACTAGCTTTCATTTCGTTCCGGCTTGACAAATCGTAATCAGACATATCTGGGAAGATAAAAGCATTGTACCGTTAGGCTTTCAAAAGTCATTTTATCCTCAAACTATGCACTGAAACTTTTCTACGGAGCTTAGTGGAATCCAACTCGTCTGCTGCCTGGAAGGGATGGGTGAACGCCGAGACTATACGAAACGCAGATTTCACTCCGATGAAGTTGAACATTCCACTCAGATACAACTTGCAAAAGTTCGCATTCACCTTTTAAAGAACGTGATCTGTGTTTCAATCCATCTGTTATGAAGTTGGAGTTTTTCACCACTACTTAGTCACAGTGAAATAAATATCACTGGCCTGGGTTCGCTTCCGCTGTTACTACTTATTTACTTATATGACACGAAATCAGATATTGTAAGAATCCAAGTGCTTCTTTCATTCAATTTTTTGCCTGGCATACCTCTGAACTAACGTTTTCCTTATCAATAAGGAGCTCAAATGTAGGTTGTTTTCAAACTTTTAGGACTTCATTCAGACTTTGCAGTGGTGAAGAAACCGCAGAAAGAAATAACTGTTAGCAACGCGTGGTTGATGAGGTGGTACCTTCACGTAAAGTAGACCGGTATAAATATGCTGTAATTAATTTGTTTGATGTAGTTTTTGAATAAAAGGAAACTTTACCTTTCTAAAGAAAGCGGATTAAAAAAGGCTTTTCGTCGGTTTTTCTCTCCGATTCTTTCCTTAACCTTTTATCTCTCTAAAAATGACAGACTCTATCAGCTCCATCACTTCTAGCTACTCATCTTCATCATTCTTTGTTCTTTTAAAAAATCATTCAGGCTTTAATGAGTCATGTGATGGGTTCAAGATGGAGAGAGTTGTTTGATGTTGTCATTGTGGATGGCAACAAACCAAAATGGTTTCTACAAGACATTCCATTCAAAGAGGTGGGACATAATGAAAGGAAATATTGCCGCTAAACAGAATTTTTCTTGTTTCTTAGATTGACGTAGCAACTGGAGCGACCAGCATCGGAGTCCATAGCGGTGCATTGACAAAAGGAGAAGTTTACAGTGGAGGTATCTTCTAGCAATATGACCACTGACTTGTGTTTAATTTTCAAAAAGTTGGAATTTCCTCGATGACAGAGCCTTGGGCATTCATGGAATGAAAGAGCGCATGGAGAGTACTGATCAGAGGTCCCATGCAAACACACAACATTTCAACCCTGAGACTCGAGCTAACCAAGTTCCCCATTACTCGCGATAAACAAACAGGCGGTTCCAAACTAACATAGAAAGATACTGAACATCCTTTGGTGCTTTGATCTTTGAAGAATTGCAATCTTCAAACGACATTGCCTCCTCATAATCCTGTGGTCTTATAAAATTAGCAGTGTCTATCTTTTTTATTTACTGCCTATTACAGTTTTTCAAAGCAGGGTTCTATGTATGATACAACCACAAGTTGCTGAAATATTTACAAAACACGGGACAGCAGGTGTCTGTTTCCCACCACACAATGAGGAAAAGGTAATAGCGCTTCGTTCCCCAGCGCAAACACCTACGGTCTGGAGTCTCGCAAATATTTCAGCATCATTGTGGTTGTATTACACATAATACCCTGCCTTGAAAAATCCTAGCAGGCAGTGAGTAAAAAAAGTTTACAAGTTTACATTGTGATTTCAACTACAACCCGAGACTCAACTGGGCTCATGGTGGATTTGGGCTCCCTAGATCATTTCCGTTGAGCGGTGATTGCTGATGGCAAAATGATCGATAGAACTAGCATGAGAAACATGCTAAGCGAAGGACACGCATGGTGTGGCGGTGAACGCGTTAACCCCATAAAGGGCAATGGCGCGTTTGTTCCCCACTGCAGGCACCTACTGTCCAGAGTTTTGTAAATATCTCAGCAAAATTAGCAGTAACCTGAAAAGTCCTAACATCTCCTTGAGAAGCTTTTTAGTTTATTTTTGTCTCAGCATTCAATTTAATCTCATTTCTGAAACTATCTGTTATCTTTGCTTCCTTCCCTGCTAGCGTATTATCCTAGAGCCTTCTAACATAAGTGTGATTCAGATACTTTACTGTATTCAATGGATATAAGGGTTCAGTGAAACAACAGCGTGAAGAGCAGTAAGCCCAGAAAGTGGTAGGGATGGAGAGACATTAGACGCATTCGTTCAATAACTTGAACTATTTTGGAATTGTGGAAAGTACAAGAAAAACCCTCTTCGTTCTTCAAATGTAGCGTTTCTAGTGCCATTATTTCAGGTTGTGCATCGGAATTTAAACATCGTATGAATTTGCACGGTAAAGATATCCTTTATGTTGGAGACCATATTTTCGGCGACGTGCTCAAGTGAGTAGGGCTCGCTGCTGCGTTTTATTTAATTTCTACAAACAGGTACCCTAATTTTTTCCTCAGGAAGGTTTCCAGACCATAATGTATATTGACCCTAAGACGCTCATTTGAATAACGAGATTACAAGAACTTCCAATGGTAAACATGAACAGATATTGTTAATTTTACTGGGATGACTCTTACAAAATTGTGGGTTAAAAGTATTACTGTCGTCACCGGTGATGATTTGGACATTTATCTCAAGAAGAATCTTTTCTCGCTTCTTCGGGCTCGAGAATTTGGGAGCAGATGCGATGGAGATAAGCAGGGGACCAATTCATTCAGTGACACTTTGATCTATTAATCGAACCGTGGTTGCGGTCAAGGTTTTTTGTGGACAATTTTCGGTAATAAAGGTATACTTGAACTTTTGAACTGTGACCTCACGTCGATAGGTGCCTTGTGGAGAAAATTTTTCGGGTATTGTTTTCCGTTGTTATTTTGCGTTTTTTTTTTGATGGCCCTTAGAGAGAAGCCCTTCTTCGCTTTCATGCTCTTTAATTTGAACAGAGGTGTCAATAGAAAAAGAAGGACCGAGAAATAAAAGAAATATGAGCATCGTTGTAGATAACAGCGTCAAAATATGGGGAAAATATGGTACGGGTGCTTTCAATAGCTCGTAAACGACAATGAAGAGATGCATGCCATGTAAGCATAAAAATGTAATAATAGAATCTTAAGGAATTAAACGGCTAGTATTCACGAACCACAAAGAATCGTGCCAGCTCAGCATAACTTTCGTCTCTCTGGTAAATTTCTTACTCTAAGACTTCCTTCCCTTGTGATATCGATAACAGCGCTATGGCCTTTTCTGGTTATTAACGATTATTACTTATCGGTGTGGTTGTGCTGTTCCCAGGATGGAAAGCTCTCCCGGAAGTGGATTACTCTTAGTTAGGCTTCTGTGTGCAAATGTGGAACTCCTATGCAAGCCTGACTCAACCACTTGAGTGGCGGGTTCCTGTTGTATTCCATATTTTAACACTGAAGTGCACCCCCAACCACTATGAGGTCATGATTTACAACGTAGAGCCATAAAAGGATATCTTTGCAAAATAAAAAAAAGTTTATGCGAGTTCATTAATTTCTTTGTTCAGATCTAAGAAGGTAGGTGGGTGGCGCACACTGCTTATTGTACCAGAACTGAGCAGAGAAATGAAGGCAAGTGTTTTAACTTCGATCCTTTTATTGTTATAATTTCTCCTTGCAGCGAAAGCATAATTTAAATTCATTCGAATGTTTTTAATGCATTTAACACTACTTTATTTTTATTTCATCAAGCCTCTTTATCAGCATTGTTTTGGTAACGATCGTCTTCCAGGGTCTTTATCAGAGAAATACTTACATGCGTTTTTGCAGATATGGACCTCACAAAGCCAAAAGTTCAGTGAACTGCTCCATATAGGCGACAAGCTCGGCACTTGTGATTCGGAAACAGGAGCCGTGAAGACCGATACGTTGAAATTAATTTCCGTATGATTGTTTTTTATTAATCATGAAAGAAGCATTCCGTACTATCGTAGAGTGTACGCTGTGCTGAACGCTGTCGTCTCCTACAAATGACATTTTAGCGAATCACCGATGAAGTAGAAGCCGAGTTTGGAGCAATGGGTTCGATGTTGAGGTGTGGCTGGAGACAAACACATTTTGCTGCTCAGTTAAGGAAGTTGGTGATGGATGTTATCTTAACAGAAGACGACGATTAAGGAGTCGTCGTTCAGATGATGACGATCGTTGGATCGAGAAAAACTCATCATATCAGCATTGCTTTAGATGTGCAACTTGTTTCAGATATGCGGATCTGTACACAAGTAATGTCTACAATCTTCACGGGTATTCATCGTCACACTACTTCAGCTCGTCGCTACATCTTCTTCCACACGAAGAGAGTTTCCTGCATAGCTGCGATGAGTGCTCTTCAGATAACGAACAGGTTTTCACCCGCATTTTCGCAAATATAAATATTCGTTTGTATATAAAACAACTGACAATTTTCACTCCACGAGGATTATCTTTGACCCAGTCAATCTTTAACTCTTTGCCTTGCTGTTTCGGTATGCTTTTACGGACTTCTTCGTCTTACTTAAGACTCATTCAATGTAATTTTTGGCGAGATGGGTATAAATAGCCCTGGTGGTATCTTCCTGAGACCATTTTCCTCGTGATCATTGTTTGTTCTACGCTCTTCATGTCCTGTTAACTATAACATTAATGAATAACACGTAAATAGGAAAGACCAATCATTTAACCTTAGTTCAATTGCAAATATATAGTGTTTTTTCAGCGTTTTTATGAACGTAATAGTTCATTACAGTACTGCCTCGTTAAGATCTTTCTGGAGTTCAAAAACTACAAGCACTATTTTCTTGCTTGATTAAGCTAAAACGAGATTGTTATAAAACATTTAATCGAGCAACGTTTCGGTGCTTTCGTCCTCCTCAGAATCGCATCGATCGAATCCGATTGTACATAGCCGTAGGCCCTAGCGATGTAGATTTTAGTAGCCGGATCGAGTCTACGAGTCCACTCGTCTGGAGTGGACACAGCTCCAATGGAGTATCTTGGCTTGGCAGGACGCCCTTTATGGAAAGCGGTTTTTGATATATTACTGCCTTAGAGAGATATAGAACTATGCGAAGTCCATGAAATCATTTTCATGTTTAATATGGAACTTCACACATCCGCAACAAAAGCACCCAAACTGCTTCGTATGTTTATCGGACTCTTTCCAGCCACATTTGTTCGATTGATTGAGGTTGTTGTGGCATCAGTAAGGTCAATAGGCGTTACGATATCAGCGTGTAGTGAGAGCCGAATCTGCTAACTTCATAATATCAAGCGATAGAAAAGGATCTAATCTTGTCTTAGAAATGGCCCACAGTGGCAAGTACCATCGTTTAGTAGTCTCTTGATTTCAATGGCAACGTAGTTGGCATCTGGTAAAGAACCTCATGCTCGCTCTCAGTGCTAACATATATGAAGTAAGAAGAAAGTAAAAAAAATTCCGCTACACTATGGCTTTTCATGATTACCATTAGGCGTGTTGCGATTAAATAAAAATTTCAAAACTCCAATTTGAGAAAGAACACACACACACACACACCTTTGTGGTAATTTGTAACGCAAAATAACCGACTCCGCTACTCCACGATTGCTACATTAATATAATACTTAGATAATTGGACCTCCTGTCCCCACCGTTGTGTGGGCCCCAGCATAATTGCCATTTTTCAAAGTTTTTCTCGTCTAGCCATTGTATTTCTCTGGAGTTCCGAGGTCAGCCTAGCCAAATTCTGCCCCAGGTTTTCATCACCACGGGCAGTGGCCGTCTTTGTGGATCACAGGAAGATTTGTCACCATGCGATTAGTTTGATACCAGGACGTTGATCGATTCTTGTATTTATTTACTCTTAGCTAGCTTTTCTGATGGAAAAGCCGGACTCCTCAGCTTGGGAGACCTTGTCGGTGAACGAATCCTACCGCTGCACATCGCAGCCCGACAGGCAAGTAGACCTCCCAAACACGATAAGGCGGTAAGCCATTGGGATGAATATGATATATATGTACTTTGTAATAAAAAGAAATTTCCAACAGCTTTCAAGCATATAGTAATGGTGCCAAAAGCAGCCATTGTCTCATTCCTGGAAAAGTGCACTCGAAAAGTTACATTCCGCCCCACGTTTTACACGGACCGGTAACTGTTAATGATGATGTAGAAAAAACAGAAAAAAACCATTGTCACGGATTTCTGAATATTCCGGTAAAAGCTCCAAAAAGGCCAGCAATCTGCCATTAAATTGAAGGTGTACCGGTTATGTACGGTCTTCTATAGAAAGAACCGTTCGCATTTTTAATTATTCGATAACTAGAGACCTTTCTCCTGGGGTGGTAGTTATTCAAGAGTGTTCAACCATTGAAGTACTTGCCAAACGAAGATATCTATTGATAAGTTGCTCCTCAGCTCTAAAAAAAATGTGGACAATTCAGACTCTGTACTAATTTTGTGAGCAGTGCTCACTTTTAGTGAATGACGAGAACCCCGCAATTGCGCAAATCCGCCGAAGAACTAGTACTCTTTATTGGCCGACATCGCAAAGAAATAGCATAGAATACAGATTAATAACTTAGCTATTAGAATAGAAGCATAAATATTTTTTAAGCTCTGTATAAATATCACTAATAAAACAGAATTTGCCGTAGTTTTTCAGCTCATGGATCTAGATTCCCAACTTTGTATACAGCTGTTAATAAAACTAACTTTGCTGTTCGTCATGTTTACTGTTCTGGCTGCCCTTCTGAGTACTTGCTGATAGCATATCTAGAGGCTTTAGCTCAACCGAAAAACGGAGACAGTGGCGACTAGAATACTGAGGATGCTGGTGGAATGAGAAGCCTAAATTAATGGAAAGAAAGTTTTAATGATGTCCTGGAAGATTACAATGCCAGTGCCATCGACATTCTCTAGTACTACGATAGTGGGTACTTAAGAACGGAACAGGGTTACCTGGAAGGAAGGCCACAAACAATGTCGAAATCTATCTTTTTTTATGAACTAAAGGCGCCTTTTGTAAGCGAGCGCATTTGAAGTGCAAGTACCCTTTCTAATCCCATAATGTTATAAAAATTCAGTCCTACCTAGCCAATAAAGTCATTTGAAAGTGAAGGTATTGATATTTCAATTGTGATTCAGAGCTTTACCTTTACAATTCACAACGTCGTATACGATTTAGCGAAAAATCGAGACTTCTTTTCAGTGTACAGTCATTAAAGAACATCATGAGCCACAAGCAACGCCCACTTAGAGCAACAACAAGCAAGATCTTCCTTGACCCGCAAAAATGATCACTATCAAGTGACACGAATAAACTACTTCACGATATTTCGAAGGCTTTTAAAAAGAAATTTCCGATGAGTTTAAAATGGCGGGTGATATGAGTGAAAGAAGGATGTAAGTTTTAAATGGACGTTCACGTATAGTCACAAATAGGCGACTTTTCAATGACCACAGAAGAGAAAGTAAACTAACATCCAAAGAAGGACATCATTGCCTTGGGCCTCTGATTTCTGGTTTAATTTAGTTACCTGGATAGTTGTATCCTTGGACCACCCGTCTCGACGTTTAATGAGGACCCCGAACATTTTTTATTCCCTTTTCCGCGTCACTGTCATCATTCATGGTGACATGTGTGGGTGTCAAACTGTCATCGATAAAACATCTACAATTTCGCTTACAGATAATTGTTTTCAGTCACAAATACACTGCGTGGGTGGTTGTCGCAAGGAACGACTGGATTTTCGTAGAGTCCACTAGAGGCGGCTTTTATGTGTCACCATCGATGTTCTGTCCCATGAACGTTGAAGATGGGATTTCCATGGCCTGGGGTTTGCATACGGGCTATTTGTTATCTGCACTTGCTTCAGTTCAAAAAATATAATCAACATTTGTTAATACTGTTAAACTTACATGAGGTTGATATAAGATATTTAGAAGATATGACTCAAGCATTCTATGGGTAGTGGGCAGTATTGTTGACGTTGTTGAAGTAAAAGATAAGTTTGTGCTACATAATAAGAAGTGGGAAAACAATTTGCTAGGAAAGGAGTTTTAGGTTCATTACCTGGCCGATGGCCTTTCCTAGAGGCACAAATGCAGTCCACGTTGCTTTATTTTTTTGCTTAACTATTAAATTACGTAAATGGCGTGTGTGGAGCAGTGGTTGGAGGCGCCAATGCGACCCACACGTGGAATCGATGCCCGCGCCAATGGCCCACCAAGTCTTCCATCTCTCCTGGGTCGGCAAATTGGTACTTGTCTAGAAGGATAGCAGCACTGGCTCGATACACCGCTAGGCCACTGAAAGTTATTGTAAAGGCCAGATATGCATTCAGTCACCTCCAACGATACTGAATGAAGTCGGATGCATGGTGCATCTCTCAGGGGTTGGATTGATCAACGTACAGCCCTTACCCTTTATCCTTTTTTGTTAATTTATGTGATTAACTTTTATTTGACGCTATTTAATTATTTTTCAAGATAGGGCATTTTCTGAAATGCAATCACATGGGTACTGATATTTTGGAACCTCAGGTATTCTTCGAGCCACCGTTACCCTTATCGAGGGCTCATATGCAATCCAGCACATCAACTGAGACCCTCGGTTTTTCGTTCTCTTTTTGGCGTAATGGTGCTACCAGCAATCACCTGTCAACAAGAATGGTCTGGAAAATGCAGATCGGCATTCAATCCAGTTAAGCTTAAGCTGCAGCCAAAATAACCAAGTTTGTCTTCTACTTGCAGCTATATGGATTGCGAAAAGCATATTTAATTCGGTTTTCGGTTCAGCTGTTATCCCATGCTGATTATGTGCGCGTTTTCATGGTTTTCTATGCAAACTGAGCTCTATGAAAAGAATTCTGAGAGGGTTTCTTCTTCGTAGATTTCCCTAGCTGGAACTAAGAATGAGGAGCAAAAAATGTTGGAGAAGAACTTCTCAGTTATCAGTTCTACATAATAGCTCACAGTTTCAGTCATCCGCTCTTCCATCGTAAATTCCATCTAGTGTTCGAGAAAGTGACATTGTAACGTATACTCGCAGAATTCCGTCAGCTTCAACTTCACGAACAATTTTCTTGGTATTCATCTTAAGTCTCCAGCCATATAAAATGACACCATTTCTCCTTTATTCTCTGGTTGAGGTGGATGCAGGCGGTTATCTGATCCAGCGCAAAAAAATGGAGCAGCGTAGACGTCGAATAGATTCCATCTGTTGTTCAAAGTGATCGATCGCCGTAGAAGCCACACCGTTTGGAAGCTTCCGCCTTCAGCTCTGATTCAGTTCTTTCTCGAAAAAAAAAATTCCCATAAGAGCAACTAGCCAGGTTCGATAGTTTAGCAAGACCTTTTTTTCTCTGTGATGTCAGGACCAGAAATTATCGATTCTGCATTCGTAGCTACTGCGTAATTTTTGTCCTTGCATTTATGCCAGCAGTGATAGAAGTCTGTAGGATTTATCGTTACAGACGACTTACTTCAAATTTTCATGGGATGTCCTAACTTTTATTTCCTACCTACACCTTTTCATGACAGGGTATGATGTGAAGTATAACCATAAGGATGCTGAGATATGAGCAAAACTGGGAACATCAGGTGAGCCTTGAACCTGCGAACACCTTTCCAGACTCGCCTTTCAGAAAAGCAGAGCAAAGCCTCGGTTGGTACAGTGGATAACAGTGACCTTCAGGAAGGCTTAATCGCAGGTTCTGTTTTGTTCGTATCTTAACATTCTTCTGGTTGTTTCATAGGATGTACCGGCTCGATATGACCGGTCTCCTCTTATACTGGTGTAAAAGACTTCATGGAGCTGACATCTTCCTGATGGTTAACTGTAGAGCGTGGGATGCTGAAAAGATAAGGCAGAACTTTAAAAGTGCTAACAACCATGACAACGGTTGTGTGGTGGACAACGCCAAAACGACATGCATTAATTAGTGGAATTTTCTCAGTTAAAATGATAAAGCTCGAGAATTCGTTCCGTTCTAAAAAAAAGCACTGTTGTTATTCGTATGAAATGCTGAGATATTTGCAAAACTCCGGACCACAGGTGTATGCAATGGAGAACGAACACGTGCTGTTGTCCTCACCGCGCACTTCACCACTACATAACCTGCCATTAAGAAGCAAAAGGCAGTAAATAAAAGAGTTAAGATTGTGATTATAACTAAGCCTCAGCTTAACTGGGTTCAATGCCGATATTGGCTCCCCAGATCAACCCCGTTGACGGGTGATTGCTGATGGCAAAAAATAGAACTAGCAGAGATACACGCAAAGCGAAGTACCCGGATGGTGTAGTGGTGAAGTGCGCTGCTCCCCGGTAAGGACAACAGAGCGTGTTCGTTTTCCATTGCATACACCTGTGGTTCGGAGTTTTGCAAATATCTCAGCATTTCGTAAGAGTTATATTTCGCAACATAACCTGCCATTAAGAAGAAAAAGGCAGTAAATAAAAGAGTTAAGACTGTTGTTATTATTAAAACAATAATTTTGAAACCGACCGTCATTTAACCTCGGTACTGTAATAATCAACATTTGTATATCTTGTTGAGTTTACACGAAGTTGATACGAGATGTTTATTGGGCTAACGTTTTGACGTATTCGTCTTCATCAGAGCCAACGATCGTTGTCGATGGTCCGAGCGAGACGAAGACGCCACATCGAGAAGAGGAACAACTGTGAACCATCGATAAGGTTCGTTGGCTCTGATGAAGACAAATACGTTGAAACGTTTTTCTTAGCTTTTGAAGAATGATCACATAGTATTTGATAAGGTTTGTGGCATACGGAAGAGCGTGAAAGTGACGGGTTGAAGAGACGAAGCTGGTGTTACGCGTACAAAATCGAGAGTGCTCTCCGCGCTACGTCATGTCTACGTTGCTTTTTTTCAAATCCAGTAATATCTTCCACTTCATTTTATGTTGAATGGCGATCAAGCATGATTTCCTGGATCGCGGTGAGTTTCTTTCAGAGTGGCAGCGAATGCTGCAATTAGTCAATCGAGCGCTAGAGGAGAATGAAATGAACCAATACTCCATCGATACGCGCGCAGCCTAGGTAGGCAATGGTATTGATGTCGTTGAATAGCCAGAGGCCCCTTGGGCTCTTTGTTAGACCACACCATGCAACCAGGCCTTCTTTTAATGTTGGGAAATTGTTACCAAAACTATAGGGGTCAGCTCGTTTCCTTAAATCCACACTGCTGACGAATGCCTGTGAGCATGGAAACGTCCAGCACTAACTCAGAATTCTTGGAAGGATGGCTCAAAGAGCTTTCAACGACATTTATAACGAACGAATTTAAACAAATTCAAACAAAAAGTATAGGCAAATGGGAAGACTTTCGCAGATTATGGATGCGAGAAAACGAATCAAATGCAAGATGTGCAGCAGTGAGCGTAATATCGTGTGGTCATGTGAGTCAAAAATTATGTACATATTTCACACATGATGTATATACACATACACGCGCGGCGTTTGTGGTTGTGAAGAATGACTTAAAGTTCTATAGCGCAATAAATATAAGCCTCTTGTGATACAGATGTGGTCACTGGTTCGATTCCGTGATTGTTTACCAACCATTCTCTCACTCCTTGATCCGAAAACCGGTGTCAGCTTTGTCGTGGAGGCTAGCAGCACTGGCTGGATACATCGGCAAGCCACGGCGAGTCATCGTATAGGCTATCCTTCAAACACCTATAACGATGCGTACTGAAGTCGATTGCATGGCTCATCACTCAGACAGTGATCAACGCCGAGAGCTTTGTTTATTTTTTTTATTGAAAGCTGTGAAACGCCGCAATTGTAATCGTTCCCGCACTGTTCATTCCGCAGCCGCATTATTCGTGAGAGTGCAAGAACTTTCTCGTTCTCTTGAATGTCCTTTTGCTCACTCGCAAGCTGAACCTCAACGTGTTCTACTAACAACTAACGCAATCCAAAGCTCTGGATATTAGATCATTAGCCTATAAAATTCATCAAAAATGTATATCGTTAATCTTTATCACACACTGTTCACCATAAGGGCATGTGTCATTTGTTAGGAAGGTTCAAGGAGACTGACGGCAGCAAAGACAACACTCCGTTAGGATTCAATGTTTCATTGAGGAAAGACGACAATGGCCCCTTAAGTCTCCAGTTAAACCAATGCACGAGATCAAAACAGTTACACCATTGTTCTAAAAAGACATATAGGCAGACGTCATCTAAGTGTGCCTTAAGTATGAAAACAAATGTGGAAGTGACGCGAATTTATTAAAAGAAATGGCCTTCAAAAGCATTTTCTTTGCTAACCAATAGCCAACCAATGCATTACGACGCTATCTCTCTTTGGGCATGGGTAGTGCTTGTCAGGCCGATTTCGGCTGAAGTTGGTGTTTTTTGGGGACCACATAGTTTAGCTAACGAATCCTTTTGATATCGATGCAGGTTACTGTGCACGCCACTGTACTCCGCGACCACTTCAACTGATGTATTTTCCGTGAAGAGTGGTACAGTTTGACATCAATATAAGTGCATTCTAAATGATATAGAAGGGCAATTTTCATCACAGCTAAAAAGAACCACTACGAAAAGTCGGCAAAAGACGTTAAATGTTTTATAATTTCCTTGCTGAATATGAAGTAATAACTGAATAAATCAAATGAGTGACATCATTTTTCATACTTCTCGGCTTATTTTCATTTCCTAACGGATGACGTTCTCTTGGATTCCTCCTGGAAAATCAGTTTTAGCCAAAGACAACGATTCTATTTGGTTTTATACATTTTTCGGTAATGCTTATTGAAGGCAGCTATCAGCCTTACCTCTGATTGATCAGCTTTTCGTTCCATAGTTACGCGATTATTCTTTTTTTTGTCGACGAATTTTACCTAAATGAAGTTTCAAAAAAATAATTAATAGGACTTAAGACTGAATTCAACAAAAAATTGGATTACATACCACCCTATGAGATGTTTTTGGAGTCCCGACGCTGATATCACGCTTTCGTTGACTGCGTGTTGTTAAGTTCGTGTGAGTGACCACAGCTCTGAAGGAAAGGCTTCATTTCGATCCAATGATAATGAGTTCAGGCGTAGATGTGGTAATCGTTAAATTACGTGAATCTCACATTTGCAGTTTTTTAATTATAGGGTTTCAAAACTAGACCCAGTAGTAGATTACTGCAATGGACCACCAAGATTTGCCTTTTGAGCCAATTTCAAAAATAACCAGCCTATGAATTTCTCGCGCTACGTTTTGATATTTCGAAACCAGCGAAAAGGTTCGTTACTGTTTTTCAAATTTCCTTTCTAAAAGATCAAGAACCAAAAAATGAGCTCCTGTGTTTCTAACGGCAGCTCAAAGCACTAAAATGTATTCTAGACATGACGAGGACGCATGGGGGATAAAAAAGGTAAACCTCTCGGTGTTGATCAATCCATGAGGGATGCGCAATGCATTCGACTTCATTAAGCATCGTTTGGAGGTGATTGAATGCATATCTGGCCTGTACAATGACTCACGTTGGCCTACCGGTATATCGAGTCAGTGTTGCTACCCTCCCAGACAAGTCTAGTATCAATTTGCCAACCCCTGAGGGATGGAAGGCTTACTGGGCCATGGGCGCGGGATGGATTCCACGTGTGTGTTGCAGGGCGCCTCCGACCACTGCGCCACAAGCGCCTATTTTTTCGATAGAGCTGATTAATTGCTAGAATATTTTGTTGGCCTTAATCTACAAAGGGTATATAGCGCGTCAAAGGGTTCTACTCACTGTTGTGCTTTTCCAAGTGGAACGACAATTAATTCTGTGTAGGATGATTCAGAGTCCAACTTCTTCCCTGATTTTGATATAGTACCTTTTGTTCTTTTTCCTGAGTTGACGATTCGTATGGAATCACATCTGAAGCATTTGATTTATTCTGAACCCTTACTTTTTTACCCGTGATCCATTAGGTTTTTCAGATTAGTGGTCAACAAATCGGACACTGGAGAACTAGAATAGGATCCGAAATCTTTAGCTTCTCGTCGTCGTTCGACAAGTGTAAATGTCTCACGCGTTTATTTCCCTACTCGAATGAGTGACGTTCCTAGCGTTGTGTTCTTCGAGTTGCTCTTCATGTGAACTCCTATTACGGTAATTCTAGAAAGAATTTTCTTTAGAAGAATGTGAAAGTTTACGAAGAAAAGTGCTGGGCGGCTAACCTCTGATGCTGCGACAAGTAATTTCTTCTGTTTTTCGAATTCACTGCGGTTTATCGCTCTATTGCAAGTAAATAAAGCCAGTGGAATTAGTTGAAGAATGAGGGCTAGCCTTCCAATCAATGCAGAGATCATCGATGAGGAAACGCCACCACCACCGATCGGATGGGCGGTGGAACTGACAATATCAACAAACTCTCTTACGATGCTTACTTATTTATTAGACTATTTTCACCTTATCTGCAACTGAAGAACGTCCTATCACTGTGCAAGTTATGGTAAGGCATTCTATAGAAGTGTGAATTCTTCGCTAGCAACTACATCTTATCTCTCATCGCATTAGAACCTTTTCCACAAATTGGCGCGTTCTGTTTTAACTAACTGGAGTAGCACGAATCCGTTCGAATTTGTGCCGTGAACTGTAAGTCAGCCCTCTTAACGTGCTTATCGAGGTTTGAAAAACAATTAACAAGTAGCGTAAGGGTTTTTTATGAACTTCCGTCAATTCCTCCCTTCGAACTGCTGAATAATTGTCGTTTCTGTTGATGTGGTCGTTATTTGCCCCAATACTTGTTGACGTGAATTTTTATTAACTAAAATTTGTTGTTAAAGAGAGCCAGAGAAAAAAGAACAAATAACCCTTGATTGAAATAAATCGAAGGTTCTAGTCATAGCTTGCCGCTGATATGAATTATTTGGGCACCGCAGCAACTGAAGTCTACGCAAAGAATCTCTTATTAGAGGAAACCCGAAGAAATTTGTATTCCTCCGTTTGTTCAATGTTTAGAGAGCTTCAAAAATTGAAAACAGCATTACAACAAATTTTTTGGCCAGAGCAGAATTTGCATGTTTACTATGTTTATGTAGTCATTTCCGTTTACACTGGATTTGAAAATTTCCATTAGAACAATTGGAGCCATTCTCGTGACAGCAGTGAGTCTAGCGATTAGTCGAACCTGGCAGCAACGTAGCAAGGCAAATCATCTTCGCGGAAAAATGGTAAATTCGAGTCCTCATTATTTCTGATTGTTAAAAACAAGAAATGACGTTGTCTAGGATACAACGAATATGATAGTAGAGAATAGAAACGTTATGCGGTCCAAGATTACTACCCCGTTGGCCGAAATTTTAAAAAGCGAAGCTCCGTTGTCTTTAATTCAACCACTTAATCACTTTGTTTTACCACAACACTTTATAAAGTATATCAGTTGCCTGCAGCACGTGTAGAAGACTGATTAGAAGTGTCTATGATAGGCACGACGTCGTTGGCTCGATCCAGCTTCTTGGGCTCACCAAGCATTCGATCACTTCGAGGTCACTAGAATGGTACCAGTCCCATCTTACCCACTTGGGTACTTGGACGACAAATCTTAACTGGATATGCGGACCCCAAAATAATTCTCATTTTTCGAAGTTTTGTTGATTTAGCCATTGTAGTTTCCTAGAGACCTAAGGTTAGCCTGGCCAAGGTCTGCCCCAGGTAGTCACCACGACAGGCAGTCGCATCCCTCGTGGATCAGAGGGAGAGTTGCCACCATGCGACTACTTTGATACCAAGACCGTGGTGGCTCCAAGTAGCAGCTTGCTCTTATCTGAGCTTCCTGTTGGAAACGCCTGGGTCCCTCACAACTTAAGAAACCCAGCTGTAGGGATGAATTGCCATGCTGCATATCGCAGCACCACACCCAGAAACACCTGCCAGCCACGATGAGGCGTTAATACGTTCGGAGGATCGGTCCTATCTGGAAAAATAAAAACCTATTCAATACATCGGAAAGCCAGTGTAAGCCATTGTTTTGGCTAAATATGCATTCAATCACCTTCAACGATGCTTGACGAGGTCGAATGCTAGGGGCACCCTTCAAGGAATAATCAACGCCCAACGCTTTAACCTTTACCTTATATTGGTTTTTATAAAGGTCTAGGTACCGTATCATTCTGCCTCACATTTTAAAACTATTCTACGAAATTATATTGTGGAAAACGCTCTATGTAATTTTCTTGTAGAATTCTGCACTTCCTAAGTAAAAGCATTTAACAATGACTGTAAAAACGCTTTAATCGACATTAATTGCTATTCACATAAATCGAGATTCTAACAAAGAGTTTCGCCCATTGCATTTCCTCGAATGGAACGTGTAATACCTCGAAATCTACCCATAGAAAAAATGGTACGTTTGTTGAGTGATAGCAACAAAAAGTGTTAATGCTAGCTTTACACATTCGGCACTAATGTTTTCTAAAATTAGAGCTTCCCTTGAAGGTGCCCATTGAAGAAGGACACAATTAACAAAAATATAGCAAATTAATTACAAGTTCCGATGGTGGTTGTTAGGGAAGAGCGCTACCGGCAGAAAATCGAGGGACTTTTAGAATCACAGAATCACTGAGCTCAACCACTGATCTCGTGCAGGTCGGCACTGCTACGTGCCAGCCGCTCCGTCACAGTTGGTTGAACAAATTATAGTAGAGTAATCACTTAACGATTTTGCCTTATTGTTCTAGAAATGTTCAAATCGTTCGCCAATCAGTTCAGCAGTTCAACATTGAATGATTGCAGATATCGTTTAGGCCCAATTTGAGCAGATGCCGAAATGTCACATTACTGATATAGTTAAATGAAGTCATGCCAAACAGTTACGATCGCCCTATTAAATAGGGAGCATTGTGTCATCCCTTGTCTTTTGCAGTGGAGCCGCAAACAGCTTTCATTACTTCCCAACTCACTTCCAGATTATATTTCTATGAAATCGCCGCTTATTATTCCAAAACTCTATTTCTCAAAACAAACGTAAAGCGGAATAATTCCAATTTGTATTATATACACTATCAGCATCGTGTATAAAAGGGCATCACTGAGTGAGGATGCCTCATTCGAGAAGATGGATCACTGAAGAAGACCTGACTCGACACAAAGGCGAAGCTGCCACGTCAGGACGAATAACAAACGAGGACCATCGACTCGGATCATCGGCTCTGAGGAAGACGAAAACGTCGAAACGTTAGCCGAAAATGAATAAATATCGTTATCAACCTCGTGTCAGCTCATCAAAGAAAGAATTCAAATCGGATTAGTGACTGCACTTTCATCAATGCGTTTTAGCCATAATTTTTTTTCCAATGCTACCACTTTGTATAACATTGCAAATCTTGTTTCATGTAGTGCCTTTCTGGGTTATTCATTACTGATATAAATGGCATCTTGGTATAAAATTTGGTATAAATAAAAAAAGGTTGGAGTTCTCGGCGATGATCAATCTTTGAGGGATGCGCAGCGCATTCGACTTCATTAAGCATCGTTTGGAGGTGATTGAATGCATTACTGACCTTTACAATGACTCGTGGTGGCCTACTGATGTATCTAGCCAGTTTTGCTATTCTCCCAGACAAGTCTGGTACCAATTTGCCCACCCCGGAGTGATGGAGGGCTCGGTGGGCCATGGGCGAGTGGATCGATCCCATGTGTGTGTCACTGGGCGCCTCCGAACAGTGCGCCACACGTGCTCTAGAATATGGTATAGATAAAAATGAATGGTATTTTTGACATATGTTGAAAGTTATAATTCGTAATTTTAAATCAGCGATTTAGACAAGTTCACTTATATGAAATCAAACCCAATTTCAAGGCGCAGGTGACGGATCGAAACGCTTTTGAGGTATGAACCCAAAAGTACATTTACGAGCGCACAGCGGAGTACAGTTTCGACTTCAATAGCTAATTGGAGAAAGGTTGCGGGAGTGCTTCTGTTGTTGAAGGCGACGAAATAGAGCAATTACACACACAACTGTTCGAGAACTTGCGGAGGAAAGAACTGTTGAGCACCTCAACTTTTCTGCAGCAACCACAGCGATACTGAGATACCAATATTTTACCTTTTATTTTCTGTCTACTACAGTTTTCACGGCAGGATACTAAGCGAAATACAACCACAACGTTGCTGAGATATTTGCAAAACCCTAGAAAGTAGGTGTCTATGGTGGGGAACGAACGGGCTATTGTCCTTTTCGGGGTTCACCACTACTCCATGTGGGTCCTTCGTTTCGCCTGTCTTTCAGTTAGTTCTATCGATCACTGCCAACAAATAAATAAAAAAAGCTAAGACTGTGATTACAACTACAGCTTTAGCTTAACCGGTTTCATTACCGTTTTGGGCTTCTCAGACAGTCCTGCTGAAGGGTGATTACTCATGGCACTGCTCGATAGGAAAGTAGCTGAGAGACAGACGAAACGAATGACCCGCATTGTGTGGTGGTGAACGCGTTAACCCCCGGAAAGGGTAATAGCGCGTTTGTNTATAAATGGCATCTTGGTATAAAATTTGGTATAAATAAAAAAAGGTTGGAGTTCTCGGCGATGATCAATCTTTGAGGGATGCGCAGCGCATTCGACTTCATTAAGCATCGTTTGGAGGTGATTGAATGCATTACTGACCTTTACAATGACTCGTGGTGGCCTACTGATGTATCTAGCCAGTTTTGCTATTCTCCCAGACAAGTCTGGTACCAATTTGCCCACCCCGGAGTGATGGAGGGCTCGGTGGGCCATGGGCGAGTGGATCGATCCCATGTGTGTGTCACTGGGCGCCTCCGAACAGTGCGCCACACGTGCTCTAGAATATGGTATAGATAAAAATGAATGGTATTTTTGACATATGTTGAAAGTTATTTATTCTCCGTGTATTCCACTTCATTGCGGATGCTTAGTGAATTCATATTTGTCCCATGCAATAACATGGTGAGACATAAAGTGTTCTTATCCTCGCAATTAATATACTACTAGTTTGCCATCCCTAAAAGGATGAGCACATTGGTTAGTTCTGAATGCCAGATCGAACCAAAGGCTTCCTGTATATTGCAGGTTACTTCTACTCACTGAAATACAAGTGCCTTTAACCCTTATGATGTTTGGTATATAATTAACCGTTAGTTTTGGCTTCCAACCTTTGGTATTTAAGTTGTTACTTGTCCTTGTTCTTCAACGTAAAAATTTTTTTAACTTTATTGTCCGTGAACACATTTATTTCTTGTTCTAAAAAGTCTGCACATTCTGAGCAATATTGGTTTTAACCCTTGAAATTTCACGCCCTTACTCTCAATGCATATCAAGGTCACTTTGCCGTTTTTCCTTCTTTATAATCGAGCCCATCTGAAGGTGGCCTTTTCGACAAAGTTTGAAGGAGCGGATACGCTTAACATTCACCTGAGATATTCGCACCTTGATCACTCGATTTTGATAGTGGCTGATAGGGAATGGTTCAAATTATAAATCCAAACGCTGTAGCATAAGGTCATACGAAAATTTCGTATTTATTGATTGAATAAACATGAAGAGAGGACAGAAAAAAGTTGAGACGTTACAATAAAGATATGATCCGTTTAAAAATGAAACAGTGAATTGGAAGTTGGACCGCAGGATCATTACATTCTTAATTCTCACGAAATCAGCTGCCCACATTGCCACGATAAGAACCATTTGTTTCACCAAAACTGAAAATCGCTGATCATCGTAAAAACAATCAGGAACATTTTAAGGTGTTTTGGATAATGCAGTTTCTCTTAACGGCGTCGTATTGGGAACTAGCGCTTTCCAGACAAACACCTACAATTTTTCACCTTGAGGATGTTGTAGCCGGTGGTTGTATATAGAAATAATGGCTGCAAAGCACAAGAACTCTGTCTCCTAAATTGTGTTTTTCAGAATACGTCATTTTTCAAAATTCCAAAAGAAACGAAAAGTTTTGCATGTTGTTTTTCTAGCGCAATTTGACACTTAGTCTGGAACATCCCGCGTAGCTTTTTTTTCTTAAATACAGAATATTATAACCTAATAACGTCTTCACAAGACTGGGCCGACAAGGCCTTCACCTTTTTTAGAGCCATGTTGATCCGAGTTGTTGTTCCATAGCTGGCAATTTTCGCTGCTTGTGCGTCCATTGTCGCATCGACTCGAATCCACTGAACAGGGAGCAACACTAGAATGGGGAACTCATGCCCTTTTACACAGCACGATGTCGGTGCATTGCTGTCGCTCAGTGATTTCATCGAAAATGAACATATAATGAAGCTATTGATTATCGTTACCGAGGTTTAATGAAAGCCGGTTTTCAGGTATTGCCACGCTACGAGCCAGCAATTAATGTGCCGATTGCATCAAAACGCACTTCCAACCAAATCGTTGACCATACTGGACGGCTGAGATCGACCAAAATTCGTCTTATGCACAATGCACCGCCGAGTGAAGTTCGCCGTTTGCACGGTACTCGAATTCCACTGGTTTCGACTCGATGTGACAACGAACACTCACAACGCAACAACGACAAGGTGTGGACCATCGACTTGCATCAATCCTTCTTTGAGGAAGGCGTAGCTGCTTGGACGATTGCCGTATAAAACTATTGCACCAACTTCGTGTCAGCTCGTTTATGTAAAAGACTTGGTGATTACTGCTACCGAGGTTTTGTGGAGGCCGACTTCGTGATATTATAACCCAATTAAAAGGCAATGTCCTCAAAGGGCCTAGTTCATTACACTCTTTTTATGGAAAGTATTTAACCAGACGGAGCGCCTTCAAAGGGCAGATGTGCGATGGTAAACGTGATTATTTCCGATGACGATCTTTGTCGTATAATCTGCTTCTCAATCTTTCTTACTTCCTCGCTACTTTGTTTTGACCGAAATATTTCGATATGGACTCTAATTGCCTACTGTAATATGGGTATTTTTAGATGGATACGTGAAAATTCCTGCGGCGATGGTTGTACTTTTTTCAACAAAGAATTTTGATAAAACAGCGTAGGCGTACACAATTAAAGTAATAGCAGGTATTGGTGAAATTAAAGAAGAAAAATGAAATTATTTCCGCTGATCATTTTCGGAGTGGGTAATATCGATTGGTACCAAGCTAGTGAAAACATTCCTTAAAATGTTATAGCCTTACATCTTTCAGTTCCATAGGTCCATTAATAATCTGGTAACCACAACGCCAATGAGCGCTTTCCACCGGCTCCTATAGTCTGTCAGAGTCTTTCTATGGGCTCTGTTCGGTCAGAAAGCAGGAAAAACAACAAATATCTTATGATACACTCCTTATTTTTATTGTTTTGGCTCCTAAGGCGCCTAGCAAAATTGCTAAAAGAGTTATTACGAGTTGGAGGAGGGAATAACTTTTAAGTGGAGACCTCGAATTGTCTTCTAAGTACACCTCACTTACCGAGTTGAATTGCATGTTTCGTTGGATATAAATGTAGTATAAAATCACCATATCCAAACACACCTACGCTTAAATACGATTATATGTGTACGGTGAGTCGAGGTGCAGTAGTGACGAAAAGTTCACCCCTTAATCAATCTTCCTATCGTGTGGCTTGCTATTTGGGACGTGCTTATTTCCTTTTCCGGGACCTGGCAACGCGACATAGATCTTCGCAACAAATCGGCTCGAGTTCATTCAGATGTGGGAACTCTGTGGGCATCGAACTATAACGTCTAATTCACACAGGCTTTGTAATAAAATAGCAATAGTGGTGTCACAGTGTTGCGAGCAAATGCAGTAAGGATTTCTATTGTGATGTTACATCGTGTGCAAAATCCAATCGAAAAAAAATGAGATACCAAATGTACCAGGATTATCCTGCATTAAAATTCCTAAAAATGTACTAGTAATGGTGCCAACAATATTAATAATAACAGAGAACTACATTTGTCACACGACTGGCAGTAGCTTGTTCATAAAAATGTCAAAAGTACACCGTTTGTCGCTTGCACTCACTCTTGGGATTGCAGTTTACTGTCATATTTTCCTACATTTATTTTTAATGTATATTTTAACGTAGACATTTTCCAATTCGCTCATCAGATTTTATCCTGGCGTGCATTAATCCGTCATACCGTATTCCCGCTGTGAAAAGTAACCGTGTTTTGACTACCGACGTCTAAACGACAATAATTCATCAAAACCTATCCTCCTCAATAAAATTCGATAATGATCGACGTCATTTGATAGAATCGGCCACAATTCCCACTATCTGGACGTTCACCAATGAGTGCGTTTAGTTAAAGAGACGTTACGGTGTCAAGCTTCAGAAGGTTGATGTGTAGCGAAAAAGAACGAGAAACTAAGTTTCTAACGATTACACGGTCATTCCTTCAAGAACCCAGGAGAAGTACTTCACTGAGTTTGGTCGTGCAGGTTGCTTCAGTGGTGCGTCCAACGAACATCTTTTGTTTCCTTAAGAACTTTCAAATTATATTCTCTTAGTGAGCAAAGATAAGACCACGGGGAACAATTCCTGTGTATATTTCATAAGAGGCTTCTGTCAGTACGTGCTAAACGCATCACCACGAATGCTGTTCTGCTTATGAAGAACGTATTGTCGTAAGCAAACAAATGCTCACTTCCATCTGAATCCATTGTGCTCCCCACTTCACACCTCAATTAAAAGCTTATTTTCGGCAGCTGCTAAACCTAATTAACAAGGGTAAGATATGATGACCGAGCGTAACTATTATGTCATCTCCAGACCCATAGCCGATTGAACAGAAAGAGTTTGAGAATTGTAACATAACTATTTTAGACAGTCATGTTCTTTGTTGTTATCAGAGTGCGAAAAAATTTGACTGGCTTTGTAGTGTCATTAAGCAATTCTATGTATATGTGTCCTGCCATGTTTTTTTCCAATTTTACACCAATTGTGTTACAAAACGAGGTTTGCGAGTTACAAAAGGTAACACATTGGAGAGCCTGCTGGCCTTTTGTTGGCTCTCACTAAATCTACACTATCCAGAGGACTTGATGATTCGGAGACTACAAAGGAATAATGAGGAGATCCTTCACTGGCGCTAAGAATAAGATGCAATTTTTTAGAAATTCGGGCACTTTGAGTATAAAGGCCTCGAATGTCAACGACGCATTCGCCAATGTCACTGCATTCTGTTGGACGGAATACCGCCGGTTCAGGTTCTTCACTGATCCGAGCAAAAGGCATTGTAAAAGGCCACGAGATACACCGTCTTAGCTCCGGAAAATGAAAACTTCATCCTGCTAGTATAACGGAACACTACTGCGGTAGGCAAAGCCGTGAAAATTTTACTGCCTTTCATTCTGATTATCGGGCCTCAATAGAGCACTGCGTCTACAATATTTAAATGCTAACTACTTTTATTACACGATGAACAAGTCATATAAAGTTTATATTTTTCATAAAGCGTTGAAGATCGAGCTTCTGTTTGTTACAGTGTCCGGAATCGTATTCTGGCCAGCCTCAAGATATGCCGCAATCACGCACGGTCGCTGTCATTCTAGAACGCCCGTCAACTGTTTGTGGTAACGACTTTAGAATACTCTAGCACGACCAAATCGGGCTTTCAGAAAAAAGTGACTAATAAGAAAAGATAAAACACCCTCAAACATCAGCAAAAGCTAAGCACAAGTTCGGACGGCTCCACTGTGGATAACCATTGCAAGACATCGAAACAAATGAGTATATATGTTGAATGATATAGGTACTTTAACAAAATGAAAAAAAGCAAGTCTTAGTATTAATGTTTCTTTTATCAAACTTAAATAATAACGATGATAGTAAGGGCAATGTTTTTTTTGTTTACCGTTGGCAAAGTTAATATGGAGCTCGGTGTTGATCTGCCTCGTCAGGCTATGGCATAAACTCGCCTCCATGGCGAAGGTGGCTGATTTCATAAATAATCTATACTATACAGTCTATAAATATCTATTTGCTGATGTGTTATATCGGCGTTTTTTTTTGTTACTAGACTAGTGTGGTGCCCATTTTCCGACCCTTGAAGGATAAAAGGGTTGGTTTACTAGAGGCGCGATATCGAACCAATGGCAACGTATGCATTTTAAGACACTTCCTCCAACCACCCTGCTATACACGTTCTTAGGTTTAACCATAAAAATAATGTTATTAAATATTCCATTTTTGAAATGCCTATCGGACAAACTTACTTTGCGGAAGAAATGGCTCACTCTACTTCATGTTTAGTTACCTTGAGAACGAGAATTATTGTCATCGCAAATGTAGTTCTGCTAAAATTTACGCTAGTGCCTTAAAGACTCCCTTACCTCTACCTAAAGGAAAACAGATGAAACAATGTGTTCATCTACCTGGCACCCACTCACACTTTTTTTATTGTCCTTTTACAGTTGTTCTTTGCGACCATACTGTGGAGGCTGTTAGCAATGATGTGTGAAAGGAAATCTGTACGTTGGTGCATTAGTCAATGCAAAAAAAGATTGATTACCCTCTGAAATTTACCGGTATATTAAAGTGTTCGGTGTTTTTTCTTTCTCACTTTAAAATCTGCTATTCTATTGATATTGTTTTGTTCTCCAATGTTTTCTGTTTTTCTTTAACAATAGATGAAATGGTAGATGATTAATGCAGGCAATGTAAAATATACTGTATGATTAAACCTATTTTACAGTATTCACATGTATATAATTTGTGGCGAGGTCATTCACTTCATTCGATTCTTAGCTATGTGCACCCCTATACAGTTCAAAGATTCGCAAGGATCGCCTTTATTTAGTCGCTAGTAGACTTTAAAACACAAAATGTAAATTGTTTTGTTAACATTTTATTTCCTGCCTATTATAATTTTTCACGGTAAGGTATTAAATGCGAAACAACCACAATGAAACTGAGATATATGCAAAACTCCGGGCCGCAGGTGTCTGCGGTGAGGAACGAATGCGCAATTGCCCTCTCCGGCGGCTAACGCGTTCACCACCACATCATGCGGATCCCTTCGAGATATACGCAAAACTCCAGACACCTTCGGTCTGGAGCTTTGAGTCTGTCTCAGCATCACTGTGGTTGTAAATTGTAAGTTGAAAAGATTTGGAAACATTTCACTTCATATAAGGGTTTGTTTGTTTAGGTGGTAAATTATAGTGGTTAGAAGTGCCCCGCAAGTTGTTCGTTCGATCTTACACCTTAAGTTGAGCCGTCTATCCTCTCATGGTATGCAAATTGGTAAGAGACCTTTCTTGGAGGATAAAAATATGACTTCGTGGACCAATGGGTTAGTGCAATCCATTGTTGGAACATGGCGCTACCATCGTAGATTGATCAGTGTGAAAAGCTTTATCCTTTGTTGTAACATTTTTGAGTAAATTATATAAGGTATGGCTCACACATTTTTAAGTCTGGTTATACTAAACTACAAAAAATAAATGTGGTGCAGCACTCAAATAATGAAACAACTAGAATGTTCTTGAATACTGGAGTTAGAAACCCTAGTGCCAAACACGCTTACAACAAGTACTTGTCAGAACTAAACGAGGGATTGCTTTCAATACCCCACTTGGTTGCAGTACCACTTAGCTTTTCAGTATATCTAAGAAGAGGTGTTTGATTAATTGTAAAGCAGACTAGGCGGGGCGTTGGCGTGTATAAAACGAGCCTTCACCGGAATACTGCATTCACTTGTTTCGTAATCTTCTTTGAGCCCTAAATCTTCTAGTCGTCAGGAAACAGTTGTAATATTATGGCAACTTTCCTTCAGGTGGGTGCCCTTCAACTCTGATCATAGCAGTTCCACTCATGAATACTTATTTAAGCACCTGAAGTTAGACGAAACGGATATGCCGTCGTGTAAGAGTACACTGCCTTGGACACCAAAGTCACCATGCTCTTCTATTGTACTTCAAAACAAAAACTTTTGCTTCAGAAAAGGTCAGTGAGTTCTTTTGCATTCTTACATTGGTGGACGTATTTGTCATGATACGTCACATCGAACAAATCACGTTCATCTATGCAGGACCCGACACTTCCGTCATCTATCAACCAGAAGGCCATCCACGACAGTCCACTATAGATGGAGAAATTTGGCCACCGATTTTCCAACCAGAACATGTGCGGTGAGATATTGACTTTCTTTAATGGCGAGATCTTAAAGAAAAGTGCGTTTTTTTCTGCAATCGCGTCCTTCGAAGAACGGAAAAAAGAGCTTATCAGCCCCGAGTAGGTGTTTTAGTTGTTTTGTGTGTTTTGAAGAGGATCTCCACCTTAATTGGCTGTATATCACATTGCTTTTTTTCCTCTTCCGAAAGTACACTAAGAATGCAAAGTTTCCACGTCTTCCATCATTTTTTTTTATAATTGCAAGTGTAAAACTATGAACACCTCCTATCTGCCTTTTCCACGAGGGGTTTTAGTTATGAATAGAAACTCATTTAAAATCTTCATCTCGTTAACTTGACACGTTTCTTGGTTATATGGAAGAAAGTTTTACAGTTTACATTCTCTCACTATGAATTAGTCTGCAAGGGGCTAATTTCAATTGTTTAAGTATCTATTACACCCACTAATTGCTGTACCATAACTCGAGATCCTCTTTCCAACTTGTCAACAACTCAAGTGGTCCGAATGATCTGATACCTTGCTCCATCCAACTTCATTAAATAGACTGTGAATTACAGGTCGGCGAAGACCATGAAGGTCGAAGATGACGATGTTTTTGTCGTGACATATCCAAAATGTGGCACCACATGGATTCAACACATCTGTCATCAACTGATTCGTGGCGAAAACTACCAGGCCAGTGAAGGAAATGGTGGGTTTCGAGAGTTCCTGAAAAGTCTTTAATAAGTAGGGTATAAATTTTAGAGATGTGCGTACAGAGTCCGATGATCGAGCGCATGGGAGCAAAGTTCCTTTACACCGTCCCTTACCCACGCATTCTTAAGACTCATTTCTCGATTTTAAACGTGCCGAAAAGCACCACGGCGAAATACATATACTGTGTGAGGAATCCAAAAGATTGCTGCACGAGGTGAGCTTCAGTCGTTTCCTAAACCTTACTATTTTCATTATTATATGCTTTTCAGCTACTTCCATCATAATCGCAACTTCAAAATCTACAATTTCGCAGAGGGTGAATGGGACACATTTGTGGATCTCTTCCTCTCCGGTCAACTCGCCTTTGGCGGCTATTTCGACCATCTATTAGGATGGTTGCCACTAATCAACGAGCCGAATGTTCTCTTTCTCATGTATGAGGACATGGTGAATGACTTGGAGGGGAGCATTTATAAGGTATGTTAGGATCTATGCGATATAATGCGGCGCTCAGGAAATGATAGTACAGTGATAGTGATGTCTGTCAACACGAGCATAGTGCTAGTTCGATTTCGCTCAGAGCCAGCCAAGCCTCTCACCGTTCCGGGGTCGGAAAATCAGTGCCGGACTTGTCTGGAAAAAGTCAGCCGCTTCAATCCAATTAGAAACGCTCTAGCCCAGCTATCTCAGGAGACCAGGAAGTTCTCACTGCTCGAGCAGCACTCTACAACATTCATGATGAAATGGAAATCCTCGAGCAGCAGCAGAAGCCATGCGTAAAAGTTGGAAGATATTTGTGGAAAATAGACGTGAGGAAACGAATCGAATGTGAGAGGTGATGGGTTCTGTACAGTAGACGTGAACATGGATCAAATAAAATAAAATAAAATAAAAATAAGAATGGAACGTTCTTCACCTTCGTCAGAAAAGTAACAACGAAGAGAAAGGGCAAAATTGCCTACTTACTTTTCTGTTTTGTTCTACACGACCCGTCCTTATGTCGCCTATGTGGATCCTAACACTTCTCAAAGTCGAATCGTTTCCTCGCATCCATCATCCACGGAGGTCTTCCAACTTTAAGTGTGGCTTCGGTTGCTTTTTGAGGATTTCCATTTCATCTCAAATGTCGTACAATGTTGGTCGAACAATTTTCCCTGGAATCCTAAGATAGTTGGGCTGGAGCGATCTCAATTGGATTGTAGAGAGCGATTTTTCCCAGATAAGTCCGGTGCCGATTTTTCGGCCCCAGAGGAATGAGAGGGTTGGTGAGGTTGGGGTGGGATCGAACCAGAACCGTGGCCGTGTTGGTCGGCATCAGTACCGTTATGCTATCCGCTCCTGTTTGTTTATTAGCGTGATCAAGAGATGCATTGCAAAGTTTACATCAGGATTTAACGAAATTAACGAGCCCACTACGTACGAGGATTTGTTTGCGTTCTCACAATGGATAGGTTTAAAAAAAACTTGTGACGGATCGAAGTGTTAAACTAGACGGTTTCTTTTTTTTTTCTCAAAAATCTGGTCCTCTGTATAAAATGATGAGAAAGCTATTACAGATTGGAATGTTTCTTGGTGGAGAGGCCATGAACATGGTGAAAGATTCCGCTCGTCTAGAAATGGTCGTAAAGAACAGTAGTATCCAAGCCATGAAGAAGGATCAGAAACGCTGGTTCCCCGAGTCACAATTGTGTGTTTTTTGGATTTTTTTCGAAAGAGACACTGTTTTGACGTTTTTTTTTTTGGTAGTGACCCAAACACTTTGTTGACTCGAGATCTAAATCAAAGTGAAATGTTAGCCGTAAAACGCATACCTACAATTAATGAAGAGCATAATCACATTGGAACTTTTCAACCACCCACATTTCTTCATAATTATCAAGTCATCGCCTCTACTTAGTTGCCGGTTGTAAGTAAAAACAAAAGATTATATGTACTATAATGCTGAAATATTTGTAAAACTCCGGACCGCAGGTGTCTGCAGTGGAGAACGAACGCGCTATTGTCCTTTCCTATTGAATAGGCAGTAAATAAAAAGGTTAAGATTGTGATTATAACTATAGCTTCAGTTTAACTGGATTCAAAGCCGATTTGGGCTCTCCAGATTAATCCCGTTGACGGGTGATTGCTGATGGCAAAAGATCGATAAAACCAGCTGAGAGACAAGCGAAACGATGGACTCGCATGGTGTGGTGGTGAACGCGTTACTCACTGGAAAGGACAACCTGCGGTCCGGGGTTTTGCAAATATCTCAGCATTATAGTACTGATATTTCGCAAAGTACCCTGCCGTTAAAAGAACAGGCAATAAATAAAAAGGTTAAAAAATGTTATATGTGATTAAAATAGGAAAAGCAAACCCGAGAGCTGACAGTCGATTGTTTGTTATTCACAGAGGCAAAACAGTACTGGTGTATTCTGCAAGTCTTTGTAGACTGAATATTTCGCTGCTTTGATGACCACTTCCTTATGAAGACTTTTGTGTGTAATAATAGTCGAGTGCCACAACAATCTATAGTAGTAGCTTCAGCAATCTTGCAGCTAATCATGTGACCTTTGTTCCAAAAGAATTCAATTTAGATTCCAAAAGGAAAGCTAAGCTTAAGTCTATATAGGGACGAAATCCATTTTTCAGTGCAATAAGGAACTTCTAGCGCTCATCAGAGCAAATCTAAGCATTTTGTGAATACGCAACCGTTTTTCTATTCTTGCAAATGGTTCCGATAACAGCGGAAAGCTATAAACTGAAAAAGTAGACTTTTTAGTGAGATTAGATCTTTCGAGTCCTGCTACTGAGGTGTGCACTAGATGGTTCCATTTCATTAAAGTAAAACTAGGAAATTTTCCTAATAATAGTTATTTGAACTAACAGTGTATCTCAAGGTTTTAAAACATAAAAAGTCAGGTATAGTTCCAGAAACAAGAACGAATTCATTCGCAAGGGAGGCATTCGTGACTGGAAGAATCACTTCACAAGAGAGCAGAGCGACCGCATGGATGCCATTTTTCGGACTCGCCTGTCAGGAACGATCGCGGAGAAGTGAGCTCGTTCAGCCTTGCATTCCTGATTTCGTCATATCACTTCCACTGATCCAGATGGTGGCAAGAGGAGATGGATTGGGATAACCTACCTATTTCTTCGAATGGTCGTCTTGATATCGAAGATGACATCGAATCTGTCTCACGACGGGGTTCATTCAGCACGACGCATCCGGATTTACTCAAAGCAAGTGTCTTACTTTCCTCCGCTTATATTTCCGGAAAATATTGCCGAGCTTCCAGGAAACTCGAAGCCATCTGATCGATCGCCGTTATTCGCTCGTCTCGTTATTGTCAACTGGATATGGATCGACGTGGTCGCTCTCTAGCTCCCGTCACTGAAAAATTATTAGATTTAAATTTATTTTGGCACAATGTGTTTAACTTTCTACACTACAGGAATAGATGGTACCAATTTGTCCCACCTTTCCGCCATTTTTCCCCTTTTGCACCTTATTTGTTGCGTTTTAGCCATCCATTTGTACATATTGTAAAATTTTTTGAAGAACTTAGTGGCGATGCTCAGAGCGTTGCCGAAACCTACTGTATATGATAGTCTTTAGTAAATGAATGTTAAAGCGCCTGTTTTGGGCAAGGCGGTAGAAGACCCATTCTATGCTGTGTGTTACCGTAATCTCTGAATTTCAAAAGTTTCAAATCGCTGATCTCACAGTTGTCTACCAACTTATTACTCAGTAGAATGAAAATTAAGGTGAGAATCTTTGCAAGCATTCAAACCATTGCAAGAGGAGATGCCAAAAAAGAGCAAATTGGTAATCAATAAGCAGGAATTCTACTCGTTACTAGGGATTTGTCTAAAAACTCTGTTGCCCTCTGAATGACCACTTTCCTGGTTGTCACCCAAATTCCAGTAGAGTTTGCACTTGAATGCTATTCTGTTAACTTAAGAACATTTCATTTATTTTCAGTTCCACAAAGTCGTGCCACGTCATTCCGATTTTTTGGCACACGCGCTCCTAAAAGACTGATAGCACAGTGGAAGTGACGCCCTGTCACACCACGAGTGCAGTGATGGTTCAATCGCGCTTCGCCCTCAACAAGCGTCTTATCTCTTTGGGGTCGGAAAATTGGTACTGAACTTGAAATTCACTTTTAGCAATCCAATTGAGAACGCTGCAGTCTGGCTATCTCAGGACTCCAGGAAGAATCGGCCTGACCACCATTCTACGATTTTCATCACGAAAGAAAAATCGTCAAGCAGCAGACGAATCTACGCGTAAAAGTTGCAAGACTTTAGTGGATGAGAGGAAACGAATCGAATGTGAGAAGTGCTGGGATACGCGCAGCAGATGTGAAAACGGGTCGAATAAAATAAAGAAATACGCTTGCTCTTGGGAAACGAATTGACTAGAAAGAAGGATAGGTTAATTTCAGCAAAAAACCCTGATAGGGGTTTACTTTTAGCTAAGCTTTAAAGTGGAAATATTGAAGTCATTTCTGACCTAGATGACCGTGCTCTCGCATGGGTACTGGTGTATACTATTGTCCAGCTTATATAACGGATGGTCATTGGCAGTGAAGAGCCGAACCACTAAAAGAAACATGGCGTTTTAAAAGCTAAAATTCTAACATCTGTGTAGAGCATCACCAGCCCCGAGCCCAGAAGGTCTCTTATCCCAGTATCGCTTTCTCTAATCCATTTGCTAAACTCTAGCAGCGATAAAATTCTCATGCAGCCACCGATTCCACACGTAAGAAAACGTTCGAAGATCTTCGTAAGTGGTGGGTGGATACGAAGAAACGAATCAAATGCCTGAAATAGGAGGATCGAAACGATCTCGGGTCGTATAAATAATTATCTAAGCAAGGTCTTCCTCCTTAGCAAGCAAGTGTTTTAATGCAAAATATACCTAGAAGCAGATAAAGAAAGATCAAACATTGTTTCATGAAAAGTAATTATTAGCATGTTGTTTACTTATATTTAATGCATACTTTAGTATGCGTGCATAAACATCAAATTCATTAATCCAGACAAACAGTTCGGAGATCGCTACAGTTCTTAATCTACTGGTAATTTCTTAGTTGAGTAAGAGGCTCTTTTGGACAATCAAAATAACCGTGATAGAGCTTTAGCTGGCTGTTACCACTTGCCAACTAGTAATTGCGTTGTGATGTTGGACTTTTTGACTCATTCACAACATTGGTAGATTTTCCTCGACATAGTGCCCGTTGTAATTTCGGCATTCAGTTCCTTAGCCACGAGACAGTAGGCTATATCGAAGAGCGTATATTGCTGAAAAGAAATAACCTTTTTTTTGAATAACTCCGAAGAGTAACTTCCAGTTATTGCTGGCGGAAATTGTATGAAGGAGTCGTCAAAGGTTCTCGAAACGGTGCGAAAACAGTTGAAGTTCGTAATTCGAACATAATGACTTTTATTGATATGTGGCATTCGCTTCGTTCTACACCCGTTGAGAAGTCAGCCAAGTAATTCCAAGATTTGCTTCCATAACAGGGAAAGCAATCGCCCAGGAAGAATATGAGTCACAAGGCAGTTCATGGAATCCTTACCGCCGGACAACGAAAGCTGGCAAGTTATAGTGACTACATTGTGAAAAGCTTAGCATCGTTATCTCATGCTTCCAGAAAAATTCATGAGCCATTATAAACTTTATATAAATGAGGAGAGAAATCCACAGATCTCCGATCTTTAGTCGAACTAATATGCAAACTCGAGCACCTTCGCCACTGTAAGGCAACAAATCAAATAATAAAAAATAGAAATACATATAGAAGCAGTGCTGAACTCAACACCACTTTTGAAGACGGGTCATCTAAATGTCTAAAGTAACGAGTTAAGCGTTCTTTGGAAAATGGAGTGTTCCCTTGTGGCAAGTGTAGCACTGTGGTCGGAGGCGCCCCGCAATTCCCATATGTTCCGCCACTGAGGCTCACCAATTCTTCCATCTCGGAGTCGGCAAATTGGTACCAGACTTGTCTGGGAGGGGAGCAGCACTGGCTTGATGCATCGGTTGGCCATAGCGGGTCATTGTCAAGACCAGGTATGCATTCACTCACCTGCAACAATGCTTAGTGAAGTTGAATGTTTAGTGCATCCTTTAGTTAATCATCAACCCGGAAAGCTTCAGTTTTTTATGGCAGTCACTGAATGAGTGATAAAAACATTTCGGAATAATATCTTTTCCCAGAATAACTCCCGATATTCCAGGCCGTACAGTCTAATGCCAAGCGATAAAATGAATTAGGCTCCTCGGAAATTATTTCCGGAATTTGTAGTTTTATTTTTTGTATGTGTTCATGCGGTAGCATTTTCTTAACAAACCAATGAAAAGACTATTTTACGTTGTTTTTCTTCGTATAGTTGAATTGTATTATGGACTATGTTTCTTTTTTAGGCTTAGAAATGTTTTTAGAAACTATATCTCTAACAATTTCTAAGCTAGAATTTCTGAGATTACAACAGTAATTTCGACAAATTTGAAACACAGTGACGCTTAGGCGTGAGAATCAAAGTTCGGAGCTTCAAGCTGATATCGATCTCGCGAGTACTTTTCCTGAGGGATCAAGTGCTATCCACATACCTACCGAGGCCCGTGAGTTGCTTTCTCTCATCCATTTTTTCATCCTACTGACTAGGTCCCAATTTTTGCTCATATCTTATAGCATCCCTGCGGCTGTATTTCACATAGTACCCTGCCTTGAAAAAGTGATCAGCAAGTAAATAAAGGTTGAAGATTGTGATTTCGATATAGCTTTAGCACAGTTGGGTTCTATACCGATTTGTGCTTCCCAGATCATTTCCTCTGACGAATGCTTGCTGAGAGCACCGCTAGAGTTTGAAAAAATTTCGGGAAAAATGAAAGCAAAGGCCTTGTTTGATGTGGTCGATAGCAAATGAGCCTACAGAAAGGGCAATCGTCTGTTCAAAGTCCACCTGATGCCCCTAGTTTTGTTCAGATCTCAGGATCCTTGTGGTTGTATTAATTCTGCAAATTCAACCTCAAAGCTTCGTAGAGCGAACGGCTCGAAGCATTAATGAGGCATGAGGGCTCGAAAGTGTTGACAAATACACAACACAAAGCTTCTTTCAAAAATGTTGTGATGGCGGAATCGACCTTGCAAATGAGAGAGATCACCACGTACTGCTATGGACGACGTCGAATTGAAGTTTTTTTTTCAAGTAAGTGCATGCACAACTGTTTAAGAACTAACAGAAAGACTTGGTTCAAGCATAATAACTGCTTTGGAACTTTCAAACAAGTTAAGAAATTCAATACACTAGACGGAAGGATGTCGCACGAATTGAATGACAATCAAAGCAGGCGCCGATTTGAGGTATCGTCGGTATTTCTGTAACACAGTCAGGAAGACCCGGACCCGCCCAAAGCCGAAATGGTACAAAAAATACGTCAGTATTTTTATACCAAAATGCGATTGGCTCAGTGCCGACCGTTTAGTGCCATGCTGTTGGTTTAATCCTTCACAACCTCATGGATCTTGGTGAAACGATAATCACGGAGAAGTACGTCGAGCGAATCGTCAAAGTTAGACGCTAAAAAGACAAAAATCGTCAACTAGAAACTTCAATGGCTGCTTCTCGCATTGGTCAACAGAATGGGGTCACTTCTTGGTCAGGATAACGACTGGTCGAAAGTCGCACAACCGAAGCACGAAGAATGAACTAGGTCGACCACGAAACTCTGTCTTATTTACAGTACTCGCCAGACCTCCTCTACCTACTATCACTTCTTCAAGCATCTTGACATCTTGACTATCATCTTGACATATTCCCGCACAAGAAATGCCTCAGAAAAAGTCGAGTTTGAAAATACCTTCAACGACGTCTTCGCCTCCTTAAATCCAAAATTTTCACGGAGGAATTTCTATCAACCTCTTTTCGTTGTAAAAATCGCTTAATCTCTAGCGTTTCTGATTTCTATTAAGAAACCTTTTTCTGAACTGGCGTATGCCACTTGATCTCAGATCAATCTAATAGCTACTTGCTTAAGGTTTTTATATTTTCTCACCAGTGCTTTACTTTTTTTTGTTATCCATTTGTAAAGTCCGTGTAAAAGCACCAGAACTAACTCACTCACTTGCTTAGTGCGTGACGGCTTCCAAAAAAACAACTTTTCCTGATATTTGTGAATTTGTTACCATTGAGGCCTCGTTCGTGCCCAACATATCCCCCTTAAAAATCTGGTGGTGCGGGGTTTTTTATTGCAAGTCATAAAGCGTCACAACGTGTTACCGCCTAATCGTTGCCGAGATTTCTTCTTGGATGTCGGAGCGATGCATCACCTAGCTGTGTTTCCTGAGAAGCAGTCCGGCGTTTCCATCAGGAAGCTCAGCCAAGAGTAAGCTAGTACCAGGATCCACTACCGTCCTGGTATCAAACAAGTCCCATGGTGGCAAATATCGCTCTGATCCTCTAGGTCGGTAACGGTCTGTGGTGGTGACTACCTGGTGTACATTTTCACTAGGTTGACCTCGGGGTTCCAGGGATACACAGTGGCTAAGCCAGAAAAGCCCCAAGAATATGGAAACCGTGTTGGGGTCCGAACAGCCGGTGAAGACGGGCCATCCAAGTATCCAAGTAAATAAATGATAAGGATCAACATTTCTGACCTCGGTCACGTATTGCTGTAGTAAGCAGACTACAAAATCCCTACCACACTGTTGTCTGAAGCCACTATCTGTTGCGCAACACTTCAGTCGTACAGATAAACAAGTGGCCGATAGCTTGGTAGGCCAGTGTGCGAGTAGACTGTGCGATGGTAATCCACAGAACATCAAAATATCCATTGACCAGGAATTCTTCAGAAGTTATTTGGACACCTCTTCTTTATATGTTTGTTGAGACCCTTTAATGGTCCTTACATTAAAAACTACCTATTAAATAGCTCACACTGAAACTGCGGCTGTTTTCTCTACGCAATTAGCCTTTTGTTGTCACTCTGTTTTCACAATGTACTTGTCACTAAACTCCTTAAAACAATTTCGGCAGAAGACCCTTGAACTTCGTTTCTATCGTTCTTGAAAATTAGTCGAAGCTTTTTTTGTGAAACCGTTGTCGAAGAGCTGAGTACTAGTTAAAAACTGAATTTTTAAAGTGTTCGCGACAGACGACTTACACCGAATTCCTGTGGCCGTTTCTAGGAAGCACTTTATCTGAAACTCCAAATTAAACCTAACTGAATAGCCGCTCTTCACGGGGAGTGGCATAATTTCTAGCACAGTTCCTACTTAATTGATATGTAGGTTTCTTATAAAGAAATTTTTACGGTGTAGGGAGAATGCTGTGTCAAGCGATTTCTTGTCCCGATCGGAGGGATATTATTCTTCTGCGACCTCTATCTTTTTAGGAAATCAGGAAATTGTGACTCCGGTCTACTTTTGCTCGAGTACTTCGGGCTTCCTCTTAGCTGTCAAGATGCTGATGGGCTTTCAGCGCAAGCAGTTCACCATCGAACAACACCTTAATCATAGTTCGAAAACGCGATTTTAAATTAATGTCGAGATTAATAACGAAATTACTTCATTTCTATGAACTCTCTTCGAAAGCCGACGCGAGGTTGTTAATCCCTGTTTTAGTTTTCGATGGCTTTTCTGCAAAATCACACAATTCGTTTGATACTGTAATAATGAACCGCTCGATAGGAATAGGATTTTTTGTTACGAGCATTGATATTAAACATAAGTCTAAAACTTGCACCAGCGTCTTAATGGTGGGTCCCATTCTTTCCATGCTCTCGTTACGTCTCCCTTCCCACTCTTATCCTCTGTACTTCAGTGAATATTCTTATAAGGCGACCTCCCACTAATGACATTTTAGACATGTCGAGTGCTCGGGGGCTTCCATTGGGGAACTGGTGGTAGTGTTTAGTAATGCCCCCGATCAGGAAGCAAAGGCGAAAGTTTGACCCACTACCCAACGGCTTGCTCCAATCCACATGGAAACGCCTTACCACTGCTATCTCCAGGATTGGAAGGAAAATCGACTCAACCAGTATTCTACGACATTCAAAAAGAAGATCCTCAAACAAGAGATGAAAAAACATGAGCAATGTTCGAACACTATTGTGGACGATGAATGCGATGAAAACAAATCGAATGCAAAAAGTGCTGGGAACAGGACAGTAGATGTGATGACGGTTAATTTAAAATAAAACAAATAAATAAAAATGAGTAAGAGCACTCACATGTTGTTCACACTCGATTCTGAATGGAACTTACTCAGAATGTTGGATTACATTCGTTTGTTTCGAGTTGTTCTTCAGTAATTTTCGCGTTGTTTGAATGGCCCTGCTTGCAATTTGATAGCAGCACAAGTTTTATTCTGCGTTTCACAAGTCTCTTCGTACAACGAATGTAGAGCAAACGACTTCCCAAGCATAAGAGGACAAGAGAAAAACTTCACCAGATATAAGCGATAGATCACGACTACCCTGCATAATGCAACAAGAGTATGGCTAACTTCAAGACGGTATTGGCAGTGCTAAATAAAAAAGGATAAAGCTCTCGCGCGCTGTTCAACCCTTGCGGGATGCGCCATGCATTCAACTTCAATGTGCAGCGTTTGGAGGTTATTGAATGCATATCTGGTCTTTAAAATGACTGGCGGTGGCTTACCGATGTATCGAACCAGTGCTGCTATCCTCCCAGATAGGCCTGGTACCAATTTGCCGGCCCCTGAGGGATGGAAGGCTTGGTGAGCCACAGGCGCGGAGATGGATTTTTCGTGTGTGTTACAGGGCGCTCCGACCACTGCGCGACACTTGCCGTTTTTACTAAAGCTTGAGTTTTAACGTTTTGTTTTCTGCCTTCTATAATTTTCATGGCAGGTTACTAAGCGAAATACAACCACAATGTTGCTGAGATATTTGCAAAACTCTGGACCGCAGGTGTCTATGGTGGGGAACGAACGCGCTATTATCCTTTCCGGGGAGTAACGCGTTCACC
>UYYA01003971.1:110633-162296 GCA_900624975.1 Angiostrongylus costaricensis | reverse complement strand
GGTGAACGCGTTACTCCCCGGAAAGGATAATAGCGCGTTCGTTCCCCACCATAGACACCTGCGGTCCAGAGTTTTGCAAATATCTCAGCAACATTGTGGTTGTAAAGCTTGAGTGTTAGATGCATGGAAGCAGAAGGGCCAGCGTGAGTCTTCTGGCTGGCGAGTGTCTGTAGGTATCCGTGACCTCCCTCTCTGTGGGCGACGTGCTGGTGGTCGCCGCTCACAACTGTCGCATAGCGCAACGCGATACGCGCTACATCGGAATCGCCTTCGTCGATGATCACAGTGATTGTCACTGGTTGAAAGGTGATAAAAAACTTCTCGACTACGAATCTCTGAGTGGCAGGGCTATTATCCGATCACCGCACAATACTAGGTTTTTCGTCGACTCAATATTTGCTTCTAGAGGATCTTGCAACTACCGAACTTTTTCCCGTGAAGCACCTCAGCAATTGCGAAAGGTCATTTGGACCCGTTCTATGTTGATTATGTACGTATTGCAAGTCTCTTACTCCAAATTTATGGTGGAGATTTTATTGAAGACACCTTATTAAGAAACCACTTGCGCTTGTTGGCTCCATTTATTCCACGATTTCTCAGTCATCATGACGCTTACCAAGTTTCATTTGAAAGACAAACGGAGTAGCGGAGCCGGAGTTCGGCTAACGGAGTATAGCGCTTTTCCTGATGTTCAACGTGGATCTGCAATAATTTCGTTGATGAGAATCATGGAGAAGTGCTCGAAGCACGGCAGACGACTATAGCAAGTAAGTGAAAGGGGTGGCAGTCTTTGTGTACTTTCGATCAATAGTCGAGGAATTCAAGTATTCGAGAATGTTGACACAATACGACCCAAAAAGATTTCTTCTGTAATTTTCTCGATAATTTGTACTGCAAGGACCATCCATTCTCCATAGAAGTTCGCGATCCATGATCGAAGCAGAGTTTCGGTTTCGTGTCAACAGCGCCGTTAGTAAGGGATTATGATCTAACACAAGCCGTTTGTGAACCAACAATATAGTGGTCCATATCGCGTCGTTGCCAATCGATTTCTACGAAAGTCTCTGAGCACACTTTCGTGCGTGGGTCGAGTGCATTGTGCTAGAGCATCTGGGAAACTACCATCGCTCAACACTAGTTCTTATTCGACCAGAAGGACAGGCAAAGGAGTTGAACTACTGCACTACATGTGTTTGATCAGCATGATTTTAGCGATCGGCTGAATAGGTTGATAAGCGAAAGCTCTATTGGATCTAGTTTACTATCGCTGAGTTCGCTACACTCTACAACCTCACTCAGTACGATGCCGGCTGCAAAGGTAGGTGATCGATCACATTCTAATCGACCAACATTCGCAGTTGTAGAGTTATGAACTGGAAACATACACGACGACGCGGCCTCCATAAAAGTCACACGATGTGAAAATAGTGGCCGCTAATATAAAATTTAAATACTAGATTTGAAAAATCTAAACAAACACATCTCAACTCAAGTTAGACTTTGTCGATTTCAATAAAAATTCTTAGAATCTGAAAATACTTATCAACGCAACAGAAGTTCTCCTGCCTTTTCTTCGATGAAATTCTCAGTTTCTGGTGCCCATGAAGTATCTGTTTTCCATTTTACTGCTCCTAGGATCATCTTTGTAAGGCTAAAGCAATCGAAAAAGCAGAATTTCGTCTATAAGGTTACAACGGTATTCCTCAATATATCGCTCATGTTTGCAGCTGCCACTATTACGTTGGAAATTTTGAAAACTTAACCACCAACGAATTTCTTTGAATGTTTCGATTCCAAACATGTCGAAGGACGAAGAAGACTGTACAGAAAGTAAATGTTGGAAGAAATGTCGTTGATTAAGGAAACACCAGCTTCGATGCAAAGGGTTTAATAAAGACCAAACAAAATGAATTTTCCTAAAACTTGATAACATCCTGTTGACATTTTCCTCAGAGCCCATCCTTCACTTCGTAGTTACCACTATTCATTATTGATATGTCGTTCTGCAGCCATCTGCGATGTACAGCATGTTCTATCCTTCCAGCAGGTTCACAAGAGCTGAGAATGAATTCGATGTTTCTATGTGACAGATTTCAACACCGGGAAAACAAAGCCATCCATGTGGAATACATGAACGAAGCATTCGAAATAGTTATTCGCAACAAGGGTACGAACTGTCAACCGTCGGGCCCGACGTTCCTCCCGTGTTACCCCCGCGGAATTTCACGTTCTAGAAAGACACATAATCAACTAATGAAGAAATATAGCCAACTAGCGTCAGCTAGTTATAGCAACCACCTAACAACAGGGAAAACATGAAATGGAGCTGATTCGATTAATGAGTAGAAATTCATGGGTGGATCCGTTTATCGCTTCCACTTTGAGTTCTACTTAACTACAAGTTGGAAAAGAACTCTTGTCGTGACCTATTTAGAAAAACAGAAAAGAAAGATTTCTGCATAGAGTGAAGATTTTGGAAGAAATATTTTTCTAGACGATGACAGGACGAAAAATTTCAGCAGGTTATCCAAATGATTTTAAAGCTGTGCTTAACTCACTTCAATATTTCGTTAAGGAGAACGATTCACCTCCATCGAAACAAGCAGATGTTAAGTAAAAAAACCTAGCAACAGTTTTCTTTTCTAGTTATAAACTTACTCGAAGTTGTTATACAACTTTTATTCGGCTAACATTTCTACGTCTTCTTCCTCTTAAGAGCCCTGTGATCACACTCGATAGCCCACAGCCATTCATTCTTCCGACTTGGGTCTTCGTGATACGATCAACGAAAATTTGAGAAGAGATCAGAGTACACAGTAGTTGATAATAAGTGTTAGCTCTAGAGGATCCTCATGACAGAAGTCTTAAATGCAGAAGAAGGAAAATTCTACTAAAGATGGCACAAAGAGTGACTCTAAAAAGCTTCTGCTTATCATTGTGTAATTGTCATTCCGTTATCGATTTTACTCACTAAAACTGTCTCAAAAATTCTCAGCATTCCAAGACAAATGACAAACTCTATCTCAACTGTTCACTGTTAAAATTCCCGACTAGCCGTAAACCACAAAACATGAACTTTTGGTAAGTGAGCAGTAATTCACGTTGAAAAGAAATGAATTAAAGATTAGAGGAGATGTCGTAAGCTATTACTCTGTTGGAAGCACTGACTCATCTGATCCATTGGCCACATCGCTACAATGCATCAAAACTGCAGTTATGGTCCATAGAACCTTTCAAATATGCTTGCTGTCTCCAGTATAAAATTTTTGCGGAATTATAAGCGGACATTAACGAAAACCCTATCATTCAAGACTCGTGTGTACAGAAGAGCTGTTCAATTATATTTAGAACTCCATTACGACATAATGAAGAAGCTGGTTCTGGTTCGACCAAGTCTCGGTTTCATCAAGCCACTCATCACTTCGAGGACTGAAGAATTGTACCAGATTTGTTCTGGGAAAGTACATTCTCTACGATCCAACTGCGAGCACTTTCAGCCCTGCCGTCTCTAGACTAGAAGAAGAATCGACTCAACCAGCAGGTAACGATATTACTGTCGAAAAAAGTTCTCTAAGCAGCAACCAAACCCATACGACAAGACTTTGAATATCTTAATGGATGGTAGACGCGAAGAAACGAATGAAATGTAGGAGGTTGCTGGGATCCTTATAGTAAATGAACACAGGTTGTGTGAAATAAAAAGTCGACTGTCCGACCTTGATCGTAGTTGTACCATAGTCACCCAGTTGCCCAGTTATCTACGTACTCATCATCACGTTCGTTACGGTACCACGACACTACACTTCTATCGCCGTCGCCAGTAGAAGTAAGAATGAAGTGCAACTGAACGAAAGCATCTTGCAAACTGCTAAACTGCAAGCCGCAGGACTATAATGGATAGTGAAGTCTCTTGACAAAGTCACATAGGAAATTCTTGTTAAGCCTTTTTTTGCTGATATCGTTGTTCTTTTCTTTTGGAGTAATTGACTAACGATGACTTAGAACAAAAGTTATTTGAAATATTCCTATTGTCACAGGACCTGCCATCTTGCTACTTTAACACATAACATCCGAAATAGCTTGGATACAAGGCATTTCAGGTGAAAACAATTCTCTTTCAGCGTTAAAACAACTTGTCTCAGGTTATATTAAACCTTAATAGTTGGAAAAAAGCCATTAGAATCCACAAATTTTTTAAAAATTCTGGCAAAATAAAAGTTGTCAATCATATTTTTTTTTTGCATTTTAGCGTCAAAGCTCATATTTTCAACCAGATGCCAATTGAGTGAGAAAGATTTCAGCCAACCGGGTAAGATGAGGATAATTTCGAAATGCTCCAACTCCCAAGAAATTATCCTTTCTCGTCGAGAAATCAACTCCTGGCTTTGTTTGTGGCTCCGTGATTTCATAAAAATGCTTTGAATAGACACATTAACAACAGTGGTGAGTTAAGTTACCTACTATTTTTAAAAGCAATATTGTAGCTTTATTTTACATTTCTAAAAAAGCGATATCGTTAGGAACATTTTAAAATAAAGCAATATGTCACACAGTTATGTAGTCGGAGACACGCCCTTGTTTTATTGCCAAAGTCAGTCAAGGCATCACATTTTTTGATTCACAGCCATTTTGATCGTCTCAATTGCCATCGTATCGTATGAAATTCTACAGATGAAAGGGCAGTCTGCCTAAAATTTAGCCCAGACTAGCAGTTTAATCTGTGGTGTTTCGCATCCATTGAGAACCAAGTAGCGCTTATCCGCAAAATATTTGACTCACGATTTTGCTTTCTATACGACTATGTCCAGGAACGAAAATGTTTATCGCATAGTATATGTGGGGCAAAATACTAATGAGCCAAGTTTTTTTTTGAAACTATGAGCATTGAAATGGCAATGATCAGTGTTCGCTGCGATCAATTTGTGTGGATTTTCCATTCTGATTGTGAAGATGTCGCCGTCTATGTCGAGATTTTCGAACGTTTTTCTAGTTAATTCAACTGTCTGCCATCGACATTAATTCTGCGCTTTGCTCAACCTTAATATTTTCTTTGAAGACGAGCAATCAAATTTATCTTGAATACAGCTTTCTATGGTAGGCCAGGTACTGTAAGATAATGCCAAATTCGAAGCAGTTTTTGTTTTCTGCTAAAGGGCTCAATATATTTGATTGACTTTCAGACATGAGATTCAATGACGTCGTTCTTACGGTAAGCCCACCTGAGCTGATCCGCTTTACCCAAAACGGCAACTGGATGTGTTCACATGACATTCGCAGGCAACAGAACGTCTCAGGAAGGAATGAAACGCCCTAGTATACCTCAACGGAATTCTCCGTTTATCCTACCACCGACTAAAGTCGCAAAAAGAGTAGGGACCGTATTTTTTGTAAACAGTAGAAACGATATTTCGAAACCGACTTTCCCTGAACCTCGGTATCACTAATCAATATGTATTCTTTCTTTGATGAGCTTACACGAGGTTGATAATGTTTATTTTCGGCTAACGTTTCGACGTCTTCGTCTTCCTCAGAGCCGATGACCCGAGTCGATGGTCCTCGCTTGTTATTCGTCTCGACTTGGCAGCTTCGCCTTCGTGACGATTTATGTCTTCTTCAGTGAGTCATCTCCTCGAATGAGGCATCCTTACTCAGTGATGCCCTTTTATACACGATACTGATGGTCGATATAATGATAATGTCTGGTGATAACAACTTGCTTTTCTTTCGGACATACATCATTGCGCACATCGTGCAGAAGTCGGTGTTGTTATCAGCTAGCACAAGTCCGAGAAAGTTCAGGGAAAGTCGGTTTCGAAATATTACTACGCTTTGTGCTAGCTGATAACAACACCGACTTCTGCACGATGTGCGCAATGATGAATGTCCGGAAGAAAAACAAGTTGTTATCACCGGACATTACCATTATATCGACCATCAGCATCGTGTATAAAAGGGCATCACTGCGTAAGGATGCCTCATTCGAGGAGATGACTCACTGAAGAAGACATAAATCGACACGAAGGCGAAGCTGCCACGTCGAGGTGAATAACAAGCGAGGACCATCGACTCGGGTCATCGGCTCTGAGGAAGACGAAGACGTCGAAACGTTAGCCGAAAATAAACATTATCAACCTCGTGTAAGCTCATCAAAGAAAGAATACATATTGATTAATGATACCGAGGTTCAGGGAAAGTCGGTTTCGAAATATTACTGTGACAAAAATTTCAGAAACGTCAGAAGTTGAACAAAGATCCATTAAACTACAATATTTTCAACGTGGACTTTTAGAGATTGTGCCGCACGCGTTTTTCGGATGTATTTCGCTTAGCTCTTCCAAAAAGTAGGGCGGCATCACTCGATAGACATGATTTCATCAGAATTGTTCATAGGAATAGAGGAGGGGAACATATGTTTTTCTCCCTTTGTGTTATCCATTTCGATGCTGAGTTTCCGAAATGTGACAGTAGCGTACTATCTCTGGGGATGATAAGTAGTGGTACAAAACAACAGCAGTAGTTGGCTGCTAACGATAACGTTCTCATTCCCGAGGTTCCCTTCCCAGATGCGCGCCGAGCCGCAGCGCATAAAACCTCCTTCAAACAATTTTATTGCCTTTCTAGAACGCCCGTCGAATGTTCCACCTACTTTGTCACTTTAGTTTGTTCCTCATTCACATTTACAGCTCAGCGATTTCATTTCCTAGATAGGAAAGACTTATTGGACCAACAAATACCCAGCCAGACCACTGTAAAATTCTTCAGATTTTCGCTAGCTCCGCGATGAAGACTCTTTTGGCAGCTATTCTGCTAGTTGGTTTGGCCTTGGTTTTCTCTCAGTCCACTGGTAAGAAAACTGATGCAAAGTGTGTCAAAAAAACATCGATCTGAAATATTACTGGTTTAGGATCTCCTCAAAGTGATGACGATAGCTCCTCAGAGTCTCATGAAGGTCACCGCGGCCCTCATCATAAGGGCCACCACCAGGGCCCCCACCGCCACCACCACCATCACCCACATGAAGGTAAGGGAGACGACGGTCAAAATGGAGAGGTAAACGTTGGTGGTGAAGCTGCGCACATTAATGATCACAGCAACAAAGTCAATGAAGCTATGGATTACGGTGAGTGACTTACTCATGAGGGCCTAACAAATTCTTTATGTTTCACACTTTTTTCAAGCTTTAAATACTGCTGGCATTTCAGGTGACCATGGACCTCTAGGAGCATTTCCGGGAAGGAACTAAGGATACCACTTGGACGCCTAGGTGACAACATAAAGAACGTTTAAAGCTAAATTCCCTAAAAAAAATCAGTGCAACTGTACTTCTTTGACTTATTGTAAATAAACATGAGATATTGCAACTTGTGAAAACACACTTTTAGAATCATTTCATTTGCATTAATTCGAAAAGTTCTTTCCTGTTTTTCCTGGATGCGATAAATTCTCCCTTGCGAAAAGTCCCCAGCTAAGATTGAAAAATGCGGAAACTTCAGAAATGACTAAGTTTAGCGACAACTCCATTTATCTTTATATCCTTAACTGTTTAAGCAAAAACTCCTAGATTTGCTTGATACCAAACGAATTAAAAAATAGCCATCGGAATCCATCTGCTTTGTTAGAAGTTAGGTAGAAAACTGAATGAGAGAATGCAAATCAAAGGCCTCAGTGCTGTCGTGAGTAACAATTGAGCCCCCGGAAAGGGTAATCGCCGGTTCGATCTAGCCTGGGGTCCAAGTTTGAAAATGTCTCAACATTATAGTGGTTGCATTTCACATCATGTCCTGCTATGAAAAGCAGCAAAAGGCAGTAAATAGAAAGTTGCCATTCTACAAGAATTCTTCGATTGCCAACGTAAATATTATCTGGTGCTGCGGTGTGGAGGATGGTTTGTTCGAATACCTACATTTGTAACGGTAATCCAATTAGAAAACACAAAAGTGCTTTCAAAAAAAGGAGGACATTTTGGGATGAATTGGTTTAAATATTGAGTCTGTGGAAAGCATTAGTTCGAAGTCAGCAGATTTAAAAATTATACGAATCTATTATATGCAAATTCACGCTTAAATTTTACATTTCCATCTCATAACAAATTAGGAATACTAAAAAGACTTAATTTTTCGAGCTTTCTCGAGCATCCTTTCCTTTCCATTACGTCGTCCATATGGAATAACTGTTTTACTGCATTTGTCTTGGTTATTACTTGAGCAGCTGGACTGGCCGCCGTGGTCTAGGTTTGTTTCCCTCTGGAATGGAATGCCGAAATGAACTGCCACCTTACGAGGAAAATAGTTGGATCATCTGCTATATGGATTATGGGCACCATAACTTCATCTGGAAATTTGAAGAAGGATACTGTGAATAAATGTATATATGAATATATATATATATATCGCTTCTTTATGGATGCGGAGTGATCCGATTCCATTAAGCACCCTAGGGGTGAATACGTCCATAACTGGGGTATGAAAACCGCTTGGGTGGTGGATTACCGATTTATCAAGTAGATTTTTTTTCTTCTAAGAAAAATCGCCACCAATTAGCATATCCAGGAGTGTTGGTGGGCTTCGGATCAACAATCAATTGTGTAGCAAAAGTCGCATAGAACCACTGCGCTAGCCACAGACTGGAATTGAATATTTTGTCACGATGAAAAATTTGATCATGCTTTGTGGAACGGAAGCTTGACAGTGGTTAAAAATAAAGATTAATCGGAAGTTTGAAATTAATGCATCTTGGAATATAGGACTAATAATCATGTCCTACGTCCAATCTATGCTTTCCACCGAGTCCCATTTCTTCTTAACTTTATTGTAGGCTTGTATGACTTCCATATGAAAAGGTTACGTTTAAACGGGAATTGTTTGATTAACCTCGAGAGAGATGAGTCACTACTGGAATTCAGTGGGTTTAGCCTCGAATCGATACATTGATAAGAACTGTTACAACGAACACTAATGGAATTTTATACGATAAAGAGAATGGATTGTAATTCTGAACAAAAAAGCAGTTATGAAGAGCAATCGCACAACAGCGAGTTCGCCTCCTATAGATATTGTGTTGGAGTTCTCAACGTTATTCCAATCCATATGTTACCTTACAAAATTTTGATTACTTGAAAAATTCGGATAACTGCTATATTGTGTACTTACAATAGTATTACTTTCATGTGAACGTCTTAAGAAAGTTTTTTGGACTTAGTTAATCCTCATTTCTTTTAAAAACAAAATCTACCTGTAGAATGTCTTAAAAAGCGGCTTCCAGCTAGCAATAATCAAGAACTATTTTCTGTGATTGAGTTGACACGACGTTGCTACAACAGTTTAAATCGGATAACGCTTCGATACCGCCTTCCACAGAGCTTTATTAATCCGAGTCGATGATCTATAGCTGGCCGCTGTCGGGATGAGGGTGTTCATTGTCGTATCGAGTCGAATGCAGTGAAGGAGAACACGGTTCGAATTAGGATCTTCACTTAACGGTGCCCCTTCATACAAGACGGATGCTGGCCATTTCCAGACATTTAATGCAATCCTCTTTTTAGCGGGTAATATGTCCACACGTACGTTGTCAATATCTCGAAACCGATTTTCGTTAAAACTCCGAGAAAGACGAAAGCCGCGAAGCGTTAACCGAATAGAAGGTTTTATACTAACCTCTAATAATGGCTCGGCTATTTAGAAAAGCATTGTAGGATATAACTAAGGTGATGCCGAGATATTTGCAAAACTCCGGATCGCAGGTGTCTGCGGTGGGGAATGAGCGCGCTATTGTCCTTTTCGGGGGCTTTCGGGGGGAGCCTTCACCACCACACGATCGGGTCCTTCGCTATTGGCAACGAATCCTAGTTAATTTTTAACGGCAGAGTATCATGTGAAATACAACTAAGATGATGCTGAAATGTTTGATGATACCGGAGTCTTTTCTTGTAGTAGGCTGTAAATAAAAAGGTTAAGATTGTGGTTTCGACTTCAGCCTCAGCTTAACTAGGATCGTTGCCGATTTGGGCTCCCAGGATCAGTCTCGTCGACAGGTGATTGCTGATGGTGCCGATCAATAGAACTAGCTGAGAGACAGGCGAAACGAAGTACCCGCATGGTGTGGTAGTGAACGCGTTACTCCCCGGAAAAAATAATAGCGCGTTCGTTTCCCACCGCAAACACCTGCGCTCCGGAGTTTTGCGAATATCTCAGCATCATCTTAGTTGTATTTTACATGATACTCGGCCGCTAAAAATTATAGTTGGAAGTAAATGAAAAGGTTAAGATTGTAACATCGTAAGATAGTTTTCGGGACTGTTTACAATGGCTGTCTTCATATACAATGTAGAACTCAGATTGAATTCGTGCGTTATAGATATGCTCAGCCTCGCAGTTCAGTCCAATGTGCAAACGATGGAATGAAGGTATTATTCAGTGAGTTTATCGGATAGTAATGCTACACATGAACAACAAGGTTGCCATTGGAAAAATACGATGCACTAAAGTGCTATATCCCTTTCGAAGAGCCATAAGCGAATTCATACAAAGGATAAAGAATAAGGCTGTTGATCAATCCCTGAGTAATGCGCCGTGCTTTCGACTTCATCAAGTACGGTTTGGAGGTGATTGAATGCATATCTGAATGGCCCTTACAGTGACTCGCGTCGATGTATCGAGCCAATACTGCTATCCTTCCAGGGAAGTCTGATACCAATTTGCCGACGCCGGAGGGATGAAAGGCTTGTTGAACAGCGGGCCTTGGGATTGATCCCTGTATGTGTTGCAGGGCGCCTCCGACCACTGCGCCACATGCGGTCTTCATAGTGGAGCGAATTCATGTGGTGATCGTCTATTTTTTAAATTGATTTTTCTGTTTTTTTTAAGTTTTTTTAAAATCTTAAATTATTCCTAAAAATTATGCAGAAACAACACTGGAAGTTGATGGAAGATTGCGAGTTGCACTGATAATAGGATCACCGCATTTGTGCTTTATTTATAAACCTTTGCCTGCAGTGAATATTAACACGATCGGAAACGATGACTTACGAACAGGTGTTTTCTACTTAATGGCTGGAGTCTGTCCGGATGTCATATTTATTTGACAGTTAATTTTTCTTCGCACTCGCCATGATTTGATATCACCTCATGCCGGCTCAAGTATCCGCCAAATGATACCGTGTCCTATGGTTCATTTTCCGATAGCTTAGTTTTCTACGGATCTTAGTGGCAATCTGACTCCGTAATTTTAAAGATTTCTAACTTTTTCGCTGGGGGTGAAAAGCGTTCATCATCTAAATAACTCGCTGTGGGCCTCTGGTAGTCGGCTTCAGAAAACATGTAGGTTACATGAAGATAATTGCTATTCCCACACCTACGACCATCACGGGCTAACGAAATAAGCACCAACCAGTACTCGGAAATGGTTTTTATGCTCAGCACATAATGAACACAGCTGGTTCGAGAATTCTCTACAGTTTTCTGATAGATAAAGCAGCACTGAATTGACGGACTCGTAGAAAAACTTCGTCCTGTAGCTGGAAAGAATTTTTAGTTTTCGGAATAATTATTTTTTCCTAAGCTTGTCTCCAGCCTTAAAAGCTGAAAAAATGATTCAAATTCTTTATTAAAACCCAACGAATGACACAGTCGCAAACATCAGCGATTCACTGTGGGCACTGTCGTGGTTCTGCTCAACTCTGTCAGAAAGAGTGAATCAAGCGTATAGTTGTGAGCAATGTGGGACCACCTTTGCTTTGCGTCGAAGTAATTGAAAAATTAAATAAAGAAAGATTAGGTAGGCGATGATGAAAAAACCAGCGAATGGTCTCATAATGTATTCCCTCACAGTCACAGGATCTTCGATAGCAGTCAATCTGTCATAGAACCACAAATTGTGCACGAATGGACAGAACGAACAGACTTTAAAAAATTCATGGTTTACGTTTGGAATTTAATGGCGATTGAGAGAAATAGATGTGTGGTACAAAAAGGTTCTGTTGTGACGAGCAACGAACGTTGTCGAGATGAAAAGATTCATCAGTCTCTCTCAAGATAAGAACCACCAAATTGGCATTGTTCAAGAATAATTGGAATTATAATCGTGTTCTTGCATGCTTTTTTATTCTCTTCCATGTCATCACAAGAGATCGATTTGAAAGCCTATTGAATAATCCATATTTTGCGGCAATGTATGAGGTGTTACAGATGACTGAGGTTACACAAGGTCAGACCGCTTGTCAAAACCTTTAAAGTGCATGTGTAGGTTAATCTCTCCTCCGTTTAAATATGGAGTCTCCTCTAACCAGTATGTTCCAAATAAAATGCTGGAGTACATAGACTTAGGTCGTCTAAACTAAATTCGAAAGGTGGCTGAACCTTAATTTTTTGTTTATTTACTAGAAGCATTTCCTCCCTCAATCGGACGGAACGATACACTGGTGCTGACGTAGCAGGATAGGAGAGACATTACAAGGACGTTCACAGGTCAAGACGCAACCTGCATATAGGTTAGCGGTATATGCAGCTATTCTAGGAACAACATTGTTTAGAATACAACCACAAACTTGTTGAGATATTCGCAAAAGTTGGACTCCTGGCCGCATCGAACCACGACTACTCTTTCCGAGGGCACGCGTATTACACACTACACCACGAAGACTCTTGCTTTGCGTTTCTCTCAGCTAAACAAAAGTTGACATAATTTTGAATGTTCCAATATTTATCATGCAAAACGTACCTCTTTGGTACAAATTACAAGCTCGGAGTGAAGAATTGCCTTTGTAGAAGGAATTCTAAGGTCTGTGCGAATACTGGTGATTGCTGGTAATAAGTCAAGTTCTTTGTAGGCATTGTAGATTGAAAGCTCCATGCAAAAATACCTAACTATATGCCGGATTTATAGCCTGTGCAAACATAAACTGTAAACCGTAGCTTGCAAAATACACGTTTTTCAACGCGTTCAACACATAAGTAAAATTTTTCGCATTCTTTGTGAGCACAGAACCACTCCTAAGAAATCTGCTCAATGATTTGTAATCTTATCACAACGAAAAAGCGTCCTTAAAGGACAAAATTCATTGTTTAAGTACGTTCAATAGTAGTAACATGGCGAAATCAATTTGCTGTCTTTCATTGGTGTGTTAACAGGAGACGGTCAGCAAGCTTTTATTGGCTAACGTCTCGATGTTTGCACCTTTTTCAGGGCTGATGATCTGAGTCAATGGTCCACAGGTACTCGTTGTCGCATTCAGTAGAGGGTGCATCACTCGAATGAAACAGCTTCACTCGACGATATTCTTTTATACAGGATGGTTGTTGAGGATACTAATTGCTTACGCACTGGTTCGATCCCACACCGGGCCCACCAAACCTTTCATCCCTTCGGGAACGAGAAATTGGTAGGCTATTTTGAGGCTCAAGCGAAGTTTAACTCGATCAGCATTCAACGACTTTCGTGATGAAAGCAAAAAAATCTTCAGGGGGCCGCCAAATTCAAACGCGAAACAATTCGATGACTTTCGTAGACGGTGGTGGCGAGAAAATGAATATAACGTAAGTGAGAAGTCACGCAATAGTATTAATTAATATCCTACAGAAATTATGTGCACATATTTTGAGTGCCAGATATGTATGCAGTGAAATCAACACTAGGCAGTGTTGTACCTGGATGTGTCATCACAACTGCCAAATGCATCGTTGCTCAGTTCTCACCGAGGGGTGGCTTAGGTTGACGAGCTCGACATTTCTATCCCCAGTTCCACTAAAGTTAGTCCTGGTCCTCGCCAGAATCCAGTAAGTTATCTATGGCTTCCATTTGCTTAAAAACAGTTGGACAAAGGTTGCAATAGTAGTAAAACTGGTATGCATTGTAGAACACTGTGTGCCTTTTCGGGTGCTCAAGAGTTAACGTCATCAAACTAATGGTGCAGGTGGTGGCTCACGTTTTAAAATATGAATGTGAACCGTGTCTTATACCGTTTATCAAGCTCCTATCGAACTTTTGACAACGAATGACTTTGCCGTGAAAAAGCACATTTAGTGGTAATAGCTTGTCGGAGGAATCAACATTGCAATCGAAGGCATACGACCATATGCTGATGGACAAATTTTACATTTTTGCACAGCTTTGAACCGTTCACATTCTAAAGTATAGCAAGAAATTGTTTTGATTGGAAGGGAATGATAAAGATACAAGTTGTTGTTCTGGGAGCGAACAGGGACACATCACTGGACAAACATGGATCCATAGCTTGAAGAACTACGGAACACAAGGAAGACTACACCATTTTGAATATCACTGTGCACCTATAAGTCGTTTACGATGAACAGTGAAGTTCAGCGAACATGAATTCATTGGATGTGGCGATCTCATACGAGAAACACGAAATCTAGGACAAATGATGTGAAAGGGTATGAAAGCCGCTGATCCCACGTAGTCGCAGTAGAGTTTTGAGATAAAGTTACAACCCATGACTAGTATGTTTTAACCAAAAATGCACTCTGCGCTGTAGCAGACCTAAAACTAGTTTTTCTCGGAGGTTTTGATTCCAACCTTGTCACTTTCCATACCATATGATGTCGATACAAGAAAACCGATGGTTACCCAAAGCTAGAGTTATTAAATACGTCCGGTTGTAATTCACCCCATAAGCAATATGATTAACACATTTGATTTTGATACCACGTGATGGAGAAGCCAAACACCATTCTGATTTATGATAGCAGCTACAAAAAATGCTTAATGACAAAACCGATGACCTCGTCGTAATATGTCAGCTTTTCTTCTAACTGATTAAGCAAATTGCTGATAGCACTGATGGAGTAAAGATATGGCCAACAGCAGGACAAAGCAAGGGCGTCGGTTGGTGTGATGAGCAGAACGTGAGCCCCGGAAGAGGTGATTTCGTGTTCGAAACATAACTGAGGTGTCGAGTTTTGTTAAAACCTCAGCATCCTTGTGGTTACATTTCACATTATGATCTGCCATAAAAGATGAGTAACAATATTAACTCTTTTATTTACTGCCTTTTTCTTCTTAATGGCAGGGTATGTTTCGAATTATAACTCATATGAAATGCTGAGATATTTGCAAAATCTCCGGACCACAGGTGTATGCAGTGGGGAACGAACACGCGCTGTTACCCTTACCGGGGAGCAGCGCACTTCACCACTATACCATCCGGGTCCTTCGCTTTGCATGTCTCTCAGCTAGTTCTATCGATCTTTTTGCCATCAGTAATCACCCGTCAACGGGATTGATTTGGGGAGCCAATATCGGCATTGAACCCAGTTAAGCTGAGCTGTTCCCCACTGCATACACCTGTGGTCCGGAGTTTTGCAAATATCTCAGCATTTCAGATGAGTAACAATAATTAAAATTAAAAACATTACAAACTTTCCTACACTTTGTATCGTCCTTAAGATTAAAATTACGTGAAGTATTTCAAATTAACCGTATTTACGGGTTACAGAAAGGTTCGTGTGACCCGATCTCACATAGTAACAACCTCCAAAGCAATATATAGTCACTCCTCTTGTAAAAATTATTGGAATGATGAATGCATTAAGAATTAATCACGACGTACTAAAAAGAATTTCGAATTAAGTCGACAGACCAATAAAAAATGAAAAGGATTGCGCTCCCGGCGTTGATCAATCCCTAAGGGATGCACCACGCATTCGATTTCATTGAGCATCGCTGGAAGTCATTGAATTCATATTTGGACTACATATTTATAGGCCCAAAGTAGCCTTCCGATCCATCGATCCACCAGTGCTCCTTTCCTTCCAGACAGATATCAATTTACCAACGCTCCAGAGATGGAAGACTTGACGAGGCTAGAGCGCGGGATTCGATCCCATGGTGTATTGCAGGACGTCTCCAATCACCGTGCTACAGGCGCCCTCTTGACAGACGAATATTAAAAGTAAATATTTCGAAACCGACTTTCTCTAAACCTCGGTGTGACTAATCAATATGTATTCTTTCTTGATAAGCTTGCACGAGGTTGATAAATATATTTATTTTCGGCTAACGTTTCGACGTCTTCGTCTTCCTCAGAGCCGATGGTCCGAGTCGATGGTCCATCATTGTTGTTCGTCTCGACGTTGCAGCTTCGCCTTCGTGTCGAGCCAGGTCTTCCTCAGTGAGCCATCTTCTCGAATCGATTCGAATCGAATGCGTGGTGCGTCCTGAGGAAGACGAAGACGTCGAAACGTTAGCCGAAAAGTAGATAGTTAAACAGAAGTAACGATTTATAGAATTAAATATGTACAACGTATCAGATTTGGCGACATTAACGCTATAAAGATAATCATTGAGTAAAGAGTACTATAAAAAATACAAAGCACGTTTTCTATGATCACAAATCGCCGCATATATAACGTGCAGCGCAGTGTTGAAGGGTGGGCCGTTATACACACGAAATCGTTCATTCGATTCCGATTTCCGGGTTAACAAAATCTTCATCCCAGCGGAATCGGACTCGTCTGGGGTGATCGAGCTATGCCTCCCAGCGGTTTACCGCCTCATCGTGGCAGGGAGGTGTTCCTAGGTGTCGGACTGCGATGTACAGCAGGGAGATTCATCTCCCTGGCAGGGTCTCCCAAGCTCAGAAGAAGTTCGACGTTTCTATCACGAAGCCTAGCTAAGAGTAAACCATTACCAGGATCTACCACCGTCCTAGTATCACATTAGTTGCACGGTGACAAATCTCCCTCTGATCCACAAGAGCTGCGACTGCCTGTGGTGGTGAAGACCTGTAGCAGATTTTGGCCAGGCTGACCTCGGGATTCCAGAAAACCACAATGGGTTAACCAGCAAATCCGAAAAAAATAGAGATTATGCCGGGGTCCGCACAATCAGTGGGACGGGCCATTCAAGTGTCAAGTGTCAAGATGGAGCTATTAGTGACGACGCATAAATGCCGTTGAATGGATATAGAAGGACTCCAAGAAGAGAAATCGTGGCCTAAAAAGCTGATGCTTCACTGAATACCTAGATGGCCCGTCCTTACTAGTTATGCGAACCTCAGCATAGTCTCCACTTTTTCTTAGATTTGCTGGTTTAGCTGTTGTGGACATCTGGAATCGCAAGGTCGGCCTGGGCAAAGTCTTCCCCAGGTCGTATGCAGCCGCAGCCCTGGTGGATCAGCAGGAGATTTGCCGCGAAACGACTAATTTAATACCAGGACGGTAGTGGATTCTGGTATTGGTTATTGGTTTACTCTTAGCTAAGCTTCCTGACGAAAACGTCGGACTCCTTCTCAGCTTGCGAGGCCTTGCTAAGGGAATGAATCCTTCCACTGTACATCGCAGCCTGACACTCAGTAACACCTACCTGCCACGATGAGGCAGTAAACTATTCGGAGGTGAAAAAAAAGCTGAACATCAGAAAAATAATCCTTTCCATCTTTTTCCGTAAACTCGCTTTCCGTTGCAATAAAATATCAAAAGGTGGCTTAAATAATTTGTAAGCTAAGTGATATGTTATAAAAGAACTATTCACAGATGAGAGCAATTCAACTGAGCATGTCGAGTTCGTTATTGCTCGCCCTCTAAACAGGTTAGTTTATGCTTCTTCACCATACCAGCTGGTAAAAGGTTTTTTCAAAAGCATCTACAAACTAATAGAATACAGAAAGTTGTGCAGTTATGAAGATGGAAAGTTTGATTTCGAGTCGGGTCGGAGAAAAGAGTTGTTAGTTGCCAGGAGATGTGTCACTAACCGACTGGTCGGTCACCTTGCATTAACATTATTATTGGTGGCTCATTTCAAAGAAAAATCTGTTTTATTCCAAAACTGTTTAGAATTTCTGAACGTGCCGGTTGTTTAGCGAGCAACTCGCACTATCAACAGCTTCTCTAAGATCGGAATGCAACTTCCTTAGAATGCGTTGCGATGCACAGCACTTTTCGCGAATGCTGCAGAAATCTTTGCGGAAGGCATCGGAATTCATGATAAGGCTTTATTCAAAAGTCGACGGTTTTTGATCCAAGGCGACCTTTAGGCTCGTGGATGGGATGTATCACACGAAGCGATAGAAACAAATAATATGCATTTACTATGACTTAGAAGAGGTTATTCTAAACAATTGGCTGCTCGATTTTAGTTAAATCGTCATGACGCTAATGGTAACAGCTCTTGAAACCTTCCTCATAAAATGTTGTATTATATCAAAGAAAACGCTCCCGTCGTTGCTGGTAAAGGAGGTGTGTTTCTAGATAACGAATACTTCCAAACAGGGTCACCTAAGAGGCTCAATACCTTTTTTCGAAAACTTAATTAAAAGTGAATCTTTGCCACTTCAGAGCTTTGCCTACGAACAAGTAGAATTTGCCGCCCAGGTGAGCTACCCGATGAAAAAGGGAGCAACAGACGATGGAGGTACCAGGTGATCAAGGATAAAAAATGCTGCGATGCTTGATTTCTGTGTTCAAGTAAGCATTTTGTTTAAAAATATTCCTCAATACATGTATAGCATAAGAGAGAATAAGAAAGCGAAGCCTTATAAAGAATTTTATTTTCTGGAACTAATCTTTCGTGACTTGCGTGCCTCCAAAAAACGAAGAGCCTAGTATGGGAAAAATGAAGTCCCGTATGAATGTGTGGTGCCCACTTGTCGTTCCTCAAAGCTGTAAAACGGTGCTGACAACATGAGGCATAAATATCTCGAACACGTTTTTGCATTGTTAGGATCTCACATTTACATTTGCAGTTGTTAGAAGAAAAAAAGCTGGGCACATTTTGAAAAACGTATTCAGCTTTGTAAGTACTTCGGAAGCACACTTAAAATATTGAATATAGGGGAATATATGATTAACAATAGGTGAAGATAGTGTCCAAGGCCTCCAGTCTCTTGGAAGCAGTGCAGTCATAGTTTGTATTTTCCTGACCGCAAAGTCAGTCAGCTGATTTTTTTAAAAATTGGTTAGGAAAGAGCCGTGCTCGTCATTTTCTTCAGAGTTTTCTGGTTCGGTTTCAACGAGTTCGACTTGCACTTCTAGCATGTTCTACTATGCTCTCTATTTCATCGCTTTCCGTTAGGAGCTGCGATAACAATGGCAGCATTTACTCTGTCGATGGCGCCTAATCAGTGAAGAGATAGAGTCCTCCGTATAAAATCGTGGAACAGTGCAGAGTTCTACTTCAGTTATATGTCTTTCCACTAGAACTTAAAAGATAAATATGTGCGTTGACGACATGTACGAATGTGAGAAGGTGCGCTTTTTTACATAATATATCTTTACGTACTCTAAGGAAACCAGTATTTTTTTCACTTTCTCTTCTTAGTTTTTTTCCTCGTCCACGAAAGTGTTCAGATTTACACGTTAACTGCAGCTTAAACATTCTTTCTTCATTATGGATGCCGTTTAATGCAAGTCAAGTAGATTCGCTTTAGAATCCCAGGACATCCTTGTGAAAGCCTTGTTTTCTTAAAAACAGGCTCCAGCTTTCTCGATTAGACATTATTCTTATCAAATAAGTCCGCTATCATTTTGCCGATCTAGGATGATAGGAGCTTGGTTAACTCCAGGCGGTGTTGAACCACGGAACAAGTCTGCATTGCAGGGCATTCATAACCGTTGCTGTTATTTGTCCTAATGAGCACCTCTACCTTCATACCACTTCTAATCATGGAATAAATCAATTAAATAAATTCTCGTAGTAATTCCCAAGACCGACTTTCTGTTAACCTCGGCATTAATTGATAATTCAATGTTTTTCATCAATAAGCAGACACGAGGTTGTTAATATAGAATTTATTAGAACACAATCGCTGACGTTTCGGCGGTTTCGCCTTCTTCAGAGCCTGGAAAGGTCAAATTGAGATGTGATCTACCCAGCCAAACACTTTCACAACCCTAGCGGATAAAACTTGACAATTCGATTTGCATTCGCATAAGAAACAGCTTCATTCAAACACCTACCGTTTATTTGTTGTAAGTATTTAAGTTAGTTGGTGGATAGCCGCCGCACAGAGTAATATATGGTCGATAACTGTGTCCATGTCAGGTCATTGGATCAGCCTGAGGTACGGAGGAGGAGGAGTGTCTTGTCATCACGCGTAACCTGGCGCCATACCTCAGGCTGATCCAATGACCTGACATGGACACAGTTATCGACCATGTATTACTCTGTGAGGCGGCTATCCACCAACTAACTTAAATACTTACAACAAATAAACGGTAGGTGTTTGAATGAAGCTGTTTCCTATGCGAATGCAAATCGAATCGTCAAGTTTTATCTGCTAGGGTTGTGAAAGTGTTTGGCTGAGTAGATCACATCTCAATTTGACCTTTCCAGGCTCTGAAGAAGGCGAAACCGCCTAAACGTCAGCAATTGTGTTCTAATAAATTCTATATTAACAACCTCGTGTCTGCTTATTGATGAAAAACATTAAGTTTTAACGTTTTGTTTTCTGCCTTCTATAATTTTCATGGCAGGTTACTAAGCGAAATACAACCACAACGTTGCTGAGATATTTGCAAAACTCTGGACCGCAGGTGTCTATGGTGGGGAACGAACGCGCTATTATCCTTTCCGGGGAGTAACGCGTTCACCACCACACCATGCGGGTCCTTTGTTTCGCACGTCTCTCAGCTATTTCTAAAAACATTAAATAAATTCTATTCTTCACCATAGGTTTACTATGCTGTATAACAAAGATGGTATCGATCGGTTGTCAGCAACCACTGGTCACACCATGAAAGGCATTCTGGACACAAATTTCACATCACAGCAACAATCTTATTGTTTTTCATCCTAATATGAAGAACACGGGTACAAAAGTATAAAACTACTGTGAAAAGCTTCTTAGAAAATACCTGAGTTAAGCTAGAGTAGTTTCTCCAAATTACGTTGGCTTACTGTTATTTTTGTCACTTTTGAAAGTTCATGTAAACGTAATTAAAAAGAAAATTACGAAAAAAGCAATAATTAGAAGACAATTCGATATTTTTCTTCAATAAGCAGACACGAGGTTATTATTGTAGAATTTATTAGGATACAATAGCCGACGTTTCGGCGGTCTCGCCTTCGTCAGAGCCTGGAAAGGTCAAATTGAGATACGATCTACCCAGCCAAATACTTTCATAACTCCAGCACATGAAACTTAACGAATAAATTTGCGTTCGAATAAGAAACAGCTTTATTTAAACATCTACCATTTATTTGTTGTAAGTATCTGAGTTAGTTGATGGATAGCAGCCGCACAGAGTAAGCAAACTCGAAGAAGGAATAAACAAATAAATCGCCCAAAAGTCAGATTTACATAAAGGAGTGTGCATTTTTAGGCAAAAGCTTCGCGATCAGTTATTCTGCCCGTCGCGTACGATCGACTCGACTTACCGTCGTCGGCTTCTGGAACGTCAAAGCGGAAGACTTCAGCTATAGAGACGACCATTGTCGATTCGTCTGACACTGGTAGTGATCCTAGTAACACGAAAGCTTCCAAATAATTAAAAGGCAAAATGTGTAGTCGTTCGGCACCGATTTATCCCTTTGGGACGCTCCATGACGTCGACTCCATAAGACTACTGAATGCACATTTGGTTTACACAATGATTTGCGGCGGCCTATCCATATAAGTCAGTGCTTTATTCCCCCTAGACAAGTATGGAACTAATGTTCCCTCCCTGAACCGAACGGGGGAGGGTTTCATTTGCCCATGGTGCAGGATCGAGGCAGCGGCCACATGGAAATCGTAGGTCACCTCTAATTAATGTGCTACGTACGCCAATTCTTCTATTATGTATATCGCAATTGCTAGCGGAATATAGGCCTTCGAGTCAGTTCTCGACACCGAATAACCACTAGCTTTAAGCAGAATGCTCGACTTCGTGATAGGACGCCACGCGGGACTTTTCGTAGTTGACACAGGGCAACACCTTTCGTCACTCAAACTTGGGATTAAATCTTTATATACATAAAGGCAACACCAATACAACAGGAATAACGATGGAAGAATACTGGCATAAGAATAAGGCAATCAAGTCGGACGTAAGACTCCTAAAGATCTTGCCAAGCACAAAAAGAAGGCAGTGCTAGACCGGGTGTGGCTACGTTCAAACGAGTAGTTGGTGGTAGGGCCAGGTCGCGGTGCTCATTCCCCAAGCAGTGAGACGTCCCCAGTAGCATGCCCGGTGGTGTGACCTGGCCACGTGGTGCTGTGTCTAGTGGTGTCGTGGCAAAGGCCGTCTCCATCGACCCATTGAATGTCTGCTAGGTAGATAGAGAATTTTGATAGAGGAATTCTCTATGCCAAGTTCCTTAGGATGGAATCAAATTATTTACGTACTACGACATTTGCCAGGCAACTTGAGAAACAGTAGATCTGATCCTTACTACAGAAACATGTAACACAAAGAAATAGTAACTATTCCGGGGATAGTTGCTATAATGCACTTCAAATAGAAATTAGCAGTTCATCTCATGTTTTCAGTGTCAGCCAACACTTTATCTGGAATGTATCGAGATTCTCCAGTGATTGGACCGCTCCGTTCAGATGGAAAAACAGGAGCTAAATAGCGATTCTACAAATATAATGAACCCTTTTTCCAAAGAAAACTCTCCTAGCATCTCATCCACCCTTTCTAAAGCCAATACGCTTAAAATCATGTAATTCAGATCGGATTTAAAAGTCCATCGTTGCATGGTATGGGATGTCTTTCTTTCAAGAAATTAAAGACAAAAATATGTGTGGGATCCTTATAAAGAAGACATAAAAGCAGTCATCTCTTCTATAACAGTGAGACATTTAAGCCTCATTTAGCCTCATTTAAAAACTCATTCACTCAAAATCCATAAATAATAGCTGTCCAAAAGCCCTGGATATGTGGGGAAGCAGCAACCAACAATGTTACTTAAGCAAGAAGAGAGGCAGCCAGCTTTTGCTTTTTTCATAGCAAACAGTTTCGTCATCGAAGGCGATATCCACGGTTTCCCTCTACAAACGGCTTATGTAAGAAAGATTAAGAAAGAAAGAAAATGGAAAAATAGAAAAAGGTGAAAATATAGGAAACAAATCCGTAGTAGGGAAATTGAAATAAATTGGGCACAAATTAAAAAAAGACGTTGAAAACCATGTTGACACGTTTTGCAAACGTGGCAGACAGACGCAGACACTTGTGAAAACAAAGGCTTAAAAGTTGAATAGTGCTAAGTACTAATAGGTTAAAGTTATTGCATTGATTTTTCGTTAATCGACTAATGCCGAAGTGGTTCGTAGATGAGGCACGTGTTCTCGGTCAAACTGGGTGAGACGAGTCGTATCCAATGCATCTTCTCGCGCCTCAGTTAGTCGCTTATACAGAGCTTTTTTCCACACTTTTTTCAATAATTCCAGAGCTCATTCAATATGTCCAGAATCGATAGGGAAAGCTTTAGACCAGTAGTTTAATCAGTAATCAACAATGATTTCGGTTCCAGTCACTATTGTAAGTCATGATTGTCGTATTAAATTAGTGGGCATAAAAAGTATAGAAACAGAAAAATTCAGTACAACCTACAAGACACTTCAACATGCCGATAACACCGTGTTTTTTTGATGGACCAGAGCGCTTACTTGGATACTTGGATACTTGGATAGCCAGTCTCCACTAGTTGTGCGGGCCCCACCATTATTTCCATTTGCCGGGTATTTGTTGGGTTAGCCATTGTAATAAAACTGACCAAAGTGTGCCCCAAGTCGTCACCATCACAGGCAGTTGCAGGCTTTGTAGGTCAGAGGAAATTTGCACCATGCGACTAGTCTGGTGTTTACTCTTAGCTGGGCTTCCTGATGAAAACGCCGGACTCCTTCTCAGCTTGGGAGACCCGACCAGGGAATGAATCCTCTCACCGTACATCGCAGCTGGACACTCCAGAACACCCGGCCCACGATGGGGCGTTAAACCGTTGGGAAACGGACAAGAGTTATGTGTTCCAATTAGTAACATACATTCCAATCATACCTATTCATTTGTTCATACATATATCGATAGAACAGAGTCTCTTCTACAAACTTGTTATGTTCTCTACACTCAAGTTCTCAAATCGATAAATATCTTCTAATACAGAAAAAAACAGCACGTTCGCAAGAATTGGCACCGTGTAACTTGCACACCACATAAAATTATGCCGGTGAGGGAACCAACTGGTCAAGGATGTACAATAACCATTGAATAAAGCTATATAACATTAAGTGACCCTCAAGCTTGAAAGAAGGTGAAGTCTCAGAAACGTTAACCGGACTAAAATGAAATATAAAAAAGCGTGCTAACAAACTCATGTCGCTTCATCAGAGACTGTTCGCAATGAATGCCTAACTTTATTTGCGTACATATGCATGTGTAGCAAGTCAGTATAACCTTGTTCAAGAAACCAAGTACGATGACCTGTAAAAGAAAAGTGATGAGGAAATTAGGATCAAGGAGCAAAAATTTGTGAGAAAACTATATACAGATTCCAAGGATCCCAATCAAAGGAGGGATGACGAGAACCCTGTATAGCCTAATGGAATGGATTTTTCAGTTTTTTTTTGAGTGAAACAAACTTCGTTGAAACTGGTGAGATATTGATGAGCATCATCTCATCAAAATCGTCAAAAATAAAGAAATATCAATATTAAAATTTAAATATTTCAAGCGTAGTGCCCTGCTCCACCTTCTCGTAGACAGTGCAAGCTGAGCAACTCCTAGAACATCGCTCTAGCGAATTGAGATTTCTGACACGAATGCTTTACTGATACCCGCTCGAGTTACTCGATGGTTGATGTGATTTTGGATAATGCAGCACAAATTACAAAATACATACAGAGAAAGTCATATTTTACAAAAACGGACCATATGTTCCACGAATAAATTTTTTCGCAAAACAATTGATATGTATCTTTAACTCCGCATTCCGTTCTGCTAGTTGCAGTACACAGCACGATGATAACGGCCGTGTCGTTTCGAGAGCTGCCGTACTTAGAACTCACAGAAAAGTGCGTGCTTTCTATCAAGGTAATGATGCTAAAGCGTTATGCCTTCCGCTTGACCACTTCTCTGGGCCACTTCTGAAAATAATCATCTTATCAATTCAAGAACGAAGTTAATGAAATGTTGAAACTTTTCCGTTTGTCCGGAGACGCGTCATATACGACTCACCTAAGCATCAGAGTGTTCACTAGTTAATTTCCTACTTCCATTAACAATAATGACGTCTAGTACATCACCTTGATCCTTTCATTGAAAATGAGTTTTTATTGTGTATTGAACTGCGTCATGTAGAGGACAGTTCACTCACTCAGCAAGGTTGCCGCAGGTGAAATGAGCCCAATATTTCCATTCAGAAACACCGCCAGCAGCAAAGCCAAGCTATACCAGATCTTAGCAACTTATTGAATAGCTATTCCATGCTAGCGATGGTAAAAACAAATGAAGAGTGCTATAACGGAAAGTGGTGTTCCACGCGTTCTTCGAGGAAATGGGCACAATTGAGCACATTGACGCGCTATGGGGACAAATAGAGAGTTCACTGGTAAACGTGGTAGTTAGCTCGTAATTAAATGGAATACACGTAATAGCTGAACGTTGCTACAACTTACTGCGTCCTGTGCATGTAACACCGATAACTCCTCCGCTAACTATTATTGCTAAATTCGCCATTCGGCTTGAAACAGTAGCATTCAAGCAGTTTCACAGCAGTCGGACGGAGGCGACGCTTCATTTGAGGACTGAAAATACCCGTTTTATCTTTCCAAAAAAAAAAACACGTTTGTCTTAACTAATATTAACCACCGAAAGCTAACCTAGCTAAACAATACTAGATAAAAACACTTGATCTCATAAACTTTTGTGAAGAAAAAATTAAACATTCTACTATTGAAAGCCCGGGCATCACACCGTGCTTAGCAGAAGAGGCTAGACTGTGTTCTCACATTTCAAATTTGTGGATGAATTGATAGAATGGCGTTAACATCTACGTACTGGGTATTTTATAGTATCAAAAGCTATTTTCACTTTTCATTAGGTAGAAAATAATAAAAGAACACTTCTACACGGCGACAAGGTTGTAGCCAAGTGTCATGGAAATGCGAACCAGGGCTGCACAAGAGCCTCGATCGGCATCCACAATCGGATGGAATCCTGCTCGGCTTTCGTGATGCTTTTATTCAACCGATACTTACTTGACACTTAAACGATTTATCCTCACTGCTTGTATAGGCCCCAGCGTAATCACCATTTTTCGAAGGCTTGCTTGTTAAGCCATTGTGGTTCCCTGGAAAGGTCAGTCTGGCCAAGGTCTGTCCCAGGTCTTCGCCACCACAGTCAGTCCCAGCCCTTGCGGATCAGAGAGAGATTTGCTACCATGAGACTTTGATATTAGGACGGTGGTAGATCCTCGCATTGGTTTACTCATAGTTAGGCTTCCTGATGGAAACGGCAGACTCCCTCCAAGCTTGGAAGACCCTGCCGGGAGAACGAATCCCACCACCGTACATCGCGGTCTGACACCTAGAAACATATCCCAGCCACGACGAGGAGGTGAACCATTTGGAGGTTTACTGAACAACTAAGAATATTAAAAAGGAAAAGTTCATTTCTCGCTTACCTGTAAAATATATAGAGGTAGAAAAGCACTGCATGATGGGTATATAGCAAAAAATGGGCGAAAAGGGAGAAATTCTGCATTACGATTGTCTGAAATTACTCAGTTAACCTTTACTTCACAGCACCTATTCAAAGTCGGAGTGGATGTGCTCACGTGGTGATCAATTGCTAGAATGTTCGTCGCCATTCGATAAATGTAATTCGGCATGTTGAGAACAATGAACACCCAAGTAACGACCATCAATGATCTGGTGAGCTGAACGTCGGTATATCGCAGACCTGAAAGAACAGTTCCAAAATTCCTTTTATAAAGTACCTTCCTCATTAAAACAATCGTTAGACAGCTAAAAGAAAATACTAGTTAGAGGAAAGTCAGACTTGGAAAACATGCTATGGTGATTTTGTTTTAGTGAGGGAAGTGTTTTCTAGTTCATGGTCTGTTTCGTCGTTCCTCTTTCTTCAAAGCAATTTGTTGTTCATCCTATTTTAGATGGTCCGACATAACACGCTCTGCGGATACCATGATTTCCCGCATTTGGTTCGCTCTTTTGCATACAGCATCCACGAAAGTTTTCGAATTTACCGGTTCGGCTGCTGCTTTTTGATTTCTGGTGTTCCTTGTGAATGTCGTTGAATTCCGATCGAATCGATTTTCCCTCATATCCTAGAAAAGCCACGCTAGCACTTTTCCAAAACTCCATAAAAGGCAGGCGTCAGCTTTTCGTGGACTGTATTTTATCCAAAGCGAGATAGTGCAAATGCTCTGAGCCAGGATGAATGAGAGCAAAGTAAGCCGTTAGGAAACAGAAACTGTTTCTAGTGTTGGTATTTTAGTAGATCAAGGAACAAATATTAAAAATAGAGAAGAAGTCATATGCTGCTCCACCTCTCTTCTTCGGCTTCGCTAGATCCAACGAGAAGTGCGTAGGACGTCGACTGAGAGAAAGCCTGTAATGAATAGTCGATTTCAATGTACTCTCATTATCTAAATCAACATAAATTAACACATGGGCTACCACCGTCTTCTTTTAACGAACAGCATATTGGACTCGGTGTTCTTCGTCTAAACATTAGTCTTGATGGTCTTCCAATTGGAAGCAGAAAAGAGGAATAGGCAAATAAATAATCCCAAAATGCCGGACGTGCAGCAATTCTATTCCAGCCAAGATTATGCAACACAGTCTTCTTCAAAGTGTTTGCTTCACAAATGATTTTCTTGTCTTTCTATCAAGTCTAAGAGTAAAATGACGTCCTTCTATACAGAGGCAGTAAATACATCAGCGACAGTTAGCTAAAAGTTTCTCAGAAGCAATATCTGGCATAGGTTTATTCCTCCTTTGTTCCTTAGATGGGCCTCCGAATGGAACCATTGGACCGATGTTAAGCTTGCGCTACATTCTTGTAGAGAAGGCTGAACGCTACGCAAACTGTACATGGGAGTTCCACACCCAAAAACACCATTTTGCTACAGTAAGACTTTAATGTCTAGGATATTCGGCGTCACAAAAACCACTGGAGGTTCACGTCCTTCATCCTTTTGACATGGAAGTACGCTAAAAAAAATCAAGAAAAAAAAAACTCAATAATTCCATACATTGTACTTTATGTCTGCTTATTTGTTTTTACGTTAGTTTTTATCTTTAACTTCTAGCCAACATCACGCTTAAAAAATTGGACGAAAGTTGTCTATGACAGTAGCGGGTCAGTGGGAACACAAGCTTGATCCTATTATAACACGATGATGTATTGTCCATAACCAGAACACTCTAAATCACATATTACTCAAGAAGAAAGGTAAAAAAAACAACCGTAGATTAAAACCTTCTTCCTAACGTGGAAAACTTAGATTATTCACGGCGATGTCTTTTGTCCGCCAGCCTTAGCGCAGCCGGCACAGCCTTTGTCTCCTTCAACAACTTGTCGCTTTTACGACAAAGGCTTTTCCGTAATGACGTAGAGCTGAGCCTCAAACACTTACAGAAACTTTTCTAGGAATGTGCGCATATATTATTACGAAGTGCCATTTGGACCGATGCGAGGTTGGTATAAGTTCTCCTTATTGTTGTTGTTTCTGTGGTTCGACATTTGACGTTTCGGCGACTTCATATACGGCTTATCAGAAAATTCTTAACGATGAGCATCGAAAAAAAAAATTGCTTCGTATTTCATTGCTGTGCATAAAGAACAAGATATTTTTTAAAATGAACGAATATATGTCCAGAGAAGATCACTGCGGTCAGCATTTGGAAAATAACCTCTGGAGAAGAATAGTAGCTGGATCCATATCAGTTTCTAACGATATTCAGTGCGATATAAGAGCAGAACCTACCGCGCTACTCTTGCATGCGACAGAGAAAAATGGAAGATTTACTGGCGCCTGCTCGGGTCACTCGACGATCAACGGGACTACAGGTGATGCAGGTGATTCAGTGCGATATAAGAGACAAGCTGAGGAAAACGCTCGAAGATCTGTAAGGCCTGCAAAGGTCGAAACAAAACACCACTCTGATCACGCTTTAAATAGAAACCCTGAGATAGATTGCGTGCCAAAACCGTAAAGTGTTACTGTGTTAGGAGTTATAGAACTTCTGGAAAGTGAGAGGTCCTTATTAGAATGGAGTCGAGTTTTCCGTGCAGTCAACCAATTTTTAAAACAATTCTGCGTAGAATCACGTGAAGTTCATATGAACTTCAAGATCAACTGCATTACAAGGCTAGGCTGGAAAGACTAGGTAACGGAATACAAAGAGGGGAATTACCATAAATACCTTTGTCCCGAGCTTTCCTTAAGCAAGAATAGCCAAGTTCAAAATTGATCCTGCCTTTCATTTATATCCGAACGAATTTCTCCAGATACTTAATCATTACCCAAATAGAAAATTAAGCTAAAACTTAAGCATGAACAAAAACATGGTATGCGGTTGGTCAGAGAACTTATAAGTTCAAAATCTATCCGACTATCTATTACTGAAAAGAGGATATTTGCTGTTATTATTGGTCAGTTGGATGTTAGAAAAACAGAAAAAACATGTATGCGATGTTTCCCTTCTTTGACCATCTTTGAAAAGGAATATAGAGATGAATACCGAAAATTTAATAGGAAATGGGCAACACGGCAAAGGCCTTTAGAGCCTTTAGTTATCTTTCAGCTAAAAAATGACCAACCAACAGGTCCTACCTCAACTTACTTGTTAAAACACATGAGGTCACTGCTACTGATGGCCTTGCGTCCACCGACTCATAATCAGTTGCATAGGTGGATCAACGGATAGAATAACATGGTCTCTAATCTCTGTTCTAACCCAATTGCTGAAATTCAAACCAATCTATCTGCGCAATATTAAAATGTTTCTAGACCACCAACAGTGAGCGCATCCAAACAGCACGCATTTCGATGTTACGTCACTTTATACCAACGTGTCCAGTGACACCGCAATGCAAACCATTCTCGAGCTGTTCGTAGAACATGAGAAGAAAGTAATTATGTACGGTTTTTCGAATGAGGAACTAATGACTCTCTTAAAACAGTGGCTTAGTTGTGAATTATAACTCGTATGAAGTGCTGAGATATTTGCAAAACTCCGGACCACAGGTATACGCAGTGGGGAACGAACACGCGCTGTTGTCCTTACCGGGGAGCAGCGCACTTCACCACTGCACCATCCGGGTCCTTCGCTTTGCATGTATCTCAGCTAGTTCTATCGATCTTTTTTGCCATCAGCAATCACCCGTCAGTGGGATTGATCTGGGGAGCCAATTGGCTCTTTTGGATTGGCTCAATTGGATTAGCAATTTTGGATTGGCTCTTTTGGATTGGCTCAATTGGATTGGCTCTTTTGGATTGGCTCAATTGGATTGGCTCTTTTGGATTGGCTCAATTGGATTGGCTCTTTTGGATTGGCTCAATTGGATTGGCTCCCCAGATCAATTCCGTTGACGGGTGATTGCTGATGGCAAAAAAGATCGATAGAACTAGCTGAGATACATGCAAAGCGAAGGACCCGGATGGTGTAGTGGTGAGGTGCGCTGCTCCCCGGTAAGGACAACAGCGCGTGTTCGTTCCCCGCTGCATACACCTGTGGTCCGGAGTTTTGCAAATATCTCAGCACTTCATACGAGTTATATTTCACAACATACCCTGCCATTAAGAAGAAAAAGGCAGTAAATAAAAGAGTTAAGATAGTGGCTTAGTTGGTCATTTTCAGGTGCACGGGAAGATATTCTGCGCAAATTAGAGGGATGGCCATGGGACGGCGATTAGCACCAAGCTTTGCCATCGCTTCCATGTCTAAGGTGAAGCACCAGTTCTTGATCACCGATTAATACACTAACGTCGATAAATAGACGACGGCTTCATCGTCTGTTCCACACAAGAACAGATGGTCCAAAGCCTTAAATTGTTCATTAGACAGTCGAAATATATAATTTTACACGAGAAAACCAACGAGAACTAGCTTCTATTCTTAAACATCCAAATAAAGCTTTCAGAAATTGGCTATATAACAAAACGGTATCGAAAACCTAGTAGGAGAAATATACTAGTGCAGTACCTCTTCTTTGATCCCTCAAACATGAAAAAAGCACACATTAAAAATATTCACCAAACGGCTAAAAATTCGTACACAAGAGAAGAGGAAAGGAAGGGGTCGTTAAATTTAGTTTGAAAAATAACCATTTTTAAAGGCTATAAAACAGACTAGGGCCTGACCAAGAGGTGTGGTTATTTCCCAAAACAATGATTGAAACCTAAGACCTCTTTCAAATTAGCCTTCACATCGAACTAAGTAATTTACTCCATTAAAAGGTGCATAAGAAAAAGTAGTTTTGAAAATCTTATTGACCTCCTACCTAACAGCCTACTCAGTCAATTAGTCCGTAACTGACCCTATAACCGTTTGAACAGTTAATAAAATTGTGTATTCTGCCACGACCGACTTTCTATTAACCTCGGCATTGATCAAGTGATTTTCTTCGTATTTTTGTTGAGCAAACGCGAGGTGTTATTATTCTTTGTTCACGATTAAGCTGACGTTTCGGCGGATTTCGCCTTCCTCAGAGCCGCTTCCTATGAGGTTTCCACTAAGTATGTCACGTAGAGACCAACCGCACAGAAATCACGTGGAAGTATAATGTCTGAGGAAGGCAAAATCCGCCGAACCGTCAGCTTAATCGTGAACAAAGAATAATAACACCTCGCGTTTGCTCAACAAAAATACGAAGAAAATCACTGTGTATTCTCCCGCTACAGACTTTCTATAAACTTTGGCAGTGATCAAGTAATTCTCGATATTCTTGTTGAAAAAACACGAAGTGTTACTTTGCTCTTCATTTTGGTAAAGCTAACGTTTCGGTAGTATCGCCTTCCTCAGAGCCTGGAAGGGTAAACTGAAATGGAATTTACGGCGCCAAACGCTTCAACAACACAATACAGACGGGATAAAAATCTAAATAGTAATCAAATGATCAAAAGCTTGCCGAAAAGCCCACCGCTTCTTAAGTGACTTCAACTGAGTAAGAACAACTGATTAGGGTCGCATACAGTCGATGATTGCACCACCCCACAACAAAACTTGATGCGAAGATACGGGTCGGGATCGGTTGTGATCTCAAAGGCATTCCTCCCTACTATTGTTGTAGGGTTCTTGACATTTATAGAAAGAGGTTCAAGAAATTTGCGCGTTGCTGTTTTCGCATTCTGTACGAGGATAGTGACTGTGTAGTCTGTTGCTACGGGAAAGAGGGATATTGGATTAAATATAACTTCAACGATGCTGAGATATTTGCAAAACCCCGAACCACAGGTGTCCGCGGTGGAGAACGAACGCGCTATTGTCCTTTCCGGAGACTAACGCTTTCACCACCACACCATACGGGTCTTCCGTTTTTTTCGAGCCCTCATGGTGTGGTGGTGAACGCGTTACTCTCCGGAAAGGCCAGTAGCGCGTTCGTTCCACACCGCACACACCCGCAGTCCGGAGTTTCACAAATATCTCAGCATTATGTATTCTTTCTTTGATGAGCTTACACGAGGTTGATAATGATGTTTATTTTCGGCTAACGTCTCGACTTCTTCGCCCTCCTCAGAGCCGATGATCCGAGTCGATGGTCCTCGCTTGTTATTCGTCTCGACTTGGCAGCTTCGCCTTCGTGTCGAGTCAGGTCTTCTTCAGTGAGCCATCTCCTCGAATGAAGCATCCTTACTCAGTGATGCCCTTTTATACACGATCCTGATGGTGGATATAATGATAATGTCCGGTGATAACAACTTGCTTTTCTTCCGGACATAATCATCGCGCACATCGTGCAGAAGTCGGTGTTATTATCAGCTAGCACAAAGCGTAGTAATATTTCGAAACGTCTTCTAACGTTTCGACGTCTTCGTCTTCCTTAGAGCCGAAAATAAACATCATTAGTAACCTCGTGTGAGCTCATCAAAGAAAGAATACATATTGATTAGTGATACCGAGGTTCAAGGAAAGTCGGTTTCGAAATATCTCAGCATTGTTGAAATTGTATTTTGCAATATACTATGCCATTAAAAAGAATAAGCAGTAAATAAAACAGTTAGGATTGCTATTGGTTGTGAGTATTGGTGATGATTTTGAAGTCACTGTTTGGATCATAGCGCAGGAAGCAATGGCATCAAGCGACAAGACTCTTGAAGTGTCTTGGATAAATTTCAAAAATGCAAAGATGAGGAAGGACGAAGGACTCACTATCACACGTAACCTGGCGCACTTGTCGGATTAATTTATTGATCTGGATGGGTTTCACCTCATGTAAATAGCACACGGGTGGTTGGTTCCACAAACAAACAAAAGATGGCTAGGCGAAGTCTCCGGAATGTCCGCCATCGAACCATAGCAACAGGAACAGCAACGAAAACTTATACCAACTTTGCATCAACTCAACAAGGACAGTTCGTAGGGATACACATACATATATCAATCACTTATGCAGAGTTTTATAGAAAGTCGGTCCTTTGAGTTATTTTCGGGAATCCCTTGTTTCGGACGTCCTTGAGTTATGACAATGTAGTTGAAGATGAATCTACTTGTCGAACACTTTCACTCTAAAGCTCTTCGATGAAGGAGTTAATGACCGCTGGTTTCTGTTGGTTTCTCACCAATCTCGATGGACTTTAGCTTCAGAGGATTCGTTGACGTTCGACATCGGAACCATGGTGCACTTCTGTCGCGCAGCTAGTGATAAAATGACATCACGTGTGTAGATGAAGAAACAAATGATTTTCAAATCATCATGTGCTAAGATTGCTGAACTATAATACTATCGAAATGATATGTGCTAGCGACGAACTCAGATAACCGAGGACACCTCTCTAAAGGAACGAGGTATTGAACGTGACTTTTTTATTGCACAACGATAAATTTCTCAACCTCTTTACATGCACCGGAAGCGTCCTAACTTCGAATATAGATTTTTGGCCACACGAAATTTGAAAGTGGAACATGAGTGTGCGGTCATAACCTGGCGAAGATGAGCAAAAGTATGGTCTCTTTCTTTGTTTTCTAACTTTTACACCGCTTAGAGAGCTAATTATCAGATTTATAGAAGGATACGTAAATTCCACGATAACTAAACAAAGGTAAAGTAAGATAATCATAAATTTGACTGTTTTATGAGAACAAGAAGGAAAAATATCTCACCGAGTACAGCTTTTCGTTGCCTGACTGGGTGCTGATAAAGCTGAGGTTACAGGAATATCTGCCTCGGACGTATTGAATGAAACGGTTGGGGTACCAGGATACTCCCTTAAAATTTCGACAGCGACTTAGCTTTTTACGATGTCTTTTTCCTTTTCTTTAGTTTAATAAAATTATTATTTCCTTCCACGACCTACTTTCTATAAAGCTCGGCATTGATCGAACAATTCTTTATATTCTTGTTGAGCAAACGTGAGGTGCTATTTTATTTCTTCATTTACGTACAAGCCGACGTTTCGCGCATTTCGCCTCCTTTAGAGCATGCAAAGGCCAAGTTGACCGCAATCTACCCAGCCGAACACCTCAACAACCAAACAGAGCAAATGATTACTTCCTCTTTTATTGGCAAAAATAGATTAACACCATTCATTGAGTTGGCCCATATACAGTATCACTTTCAGTTTAAGCCTAGGTTACAATTTTCTATTTCTTCTTTATCTTCATCTTCCTTCATATGCTGACTAATAACCAAAGGAAGGAGCAATGATGAGAATTTCCGCCTAAGAGGTTATCCCCAGTAAACAGCCTCTTCAGCATCTCTTCTACTTCGTGTTGACAAAATAGAATTTCATATTATTCTCCAAGAAAAAGCATTTAGATCACATCCACCGATAAAAGTTTTCTAAATAAATTAAGACTAATCTAGAACATAACCAGAATATCTCTAAGACGATAAGCATCCAGGCACCGATTTTCAAGGAGAACTAAAAACTACATTTCTTTCTCACATCCGTTCAATTTCTAATCAAAGAAAAATTCTTATCTCAACTTTCTAATCTCCTATTGAAAGGAAAGAATAAAAAAAAATCTGCTATTACTTTTTTCTCAATTAGGTATCTTTCTTTCATGTCATTGATAGTTCTGCTATTGATACATGATATATCGATACTCCCAACGATTTACTGTCTCATCATGCCTGGGACGTCTTCCTGTGTGTCGGAATGTAATCTACAGGAAGAGAGGGGATTCATCTCACGACAGGGTCTGCCAAGCTGAGAAGAAGCCCGGCGTTTCCATCAGGAAGCCCAGCCAAGAGTAAAGCAATACCAGGATCCAGCACTTTCCTGGTATGAAACTAGTCGCATGGTAGCAAATCTCCTTCTGATCCACAAAGCTCGGCGACTGTCTGTGGTGATGACGACCTGGGGCAGACTTTGGCCAGGCTAACCTCGGGACTCTAGGGAACCACAGTGGCCAGAGCAGTAAAACTCCGAAAGAACGAAAATCATGCTGCGGTCTGCACAACCAGTGAATAGGGCGCATCCAAGTAAGTAAGTGTCAAGATATATCGATACGTGAATATCATCTCAATTTACCGATTTATCGCCTTGAATATTGACAAATCAATGTTTGAATTTTGCCGCTATTTTAAAGACAATCATTACACTTACGAGCCATTCTATTACTACACGGTTTTTTAGGAAGAAGACATACGACGAAAAAAAAAACGAAGAGCAGACATTACCTGATATGAGCGTTGAGTTTGCATATGACAAGGACATTCGATGTGACTATGATGATGGAAGGCACAATCATGCAGATCACTGTCTGAAACAAATGTCAATCTTACTTAGGCATCTATATATTCATTTCGTACGTTCTATTATTCCTTATTTTCACGTCCTGACCGATGACTAAACGATTTAGGATCGACTTGACAAGGGAAGAAAAGCAGTATTACATTTTCCACTCCTCTAGACAATCTATTCTGATGACCGATTTGCTGACATATCTCAAGCCTAATCATGGACGTACTAATTTACCAGTACAAATTGAAATGTATTCAATTAAGAATAAAGCAAATAGGGAAAAGTGCAGCCGTGGATTTTAAATGAATGCACAGTTTTTGCTTTGAAAAGAAAGAAATGAGCTCGGTTATAAACAGAAGATATAATATTGTTTCAAAAAGCTCAGAAAATATCTGGGCTCAGATGGCAGGCTTTTTTCTAATGGATATCAAATTGCGCGTATAATGTGTTGTGCTCAGAGGTGACCTGTGAAACATACGTGGTCGCTGGTTCGCTCCAGAGTCCTGGGGCTCGCCACGTCTACCATCCCGCCGTGGGCGACAAACTAGTACCAGACTTCTTTTGGAGGATAGGAGACCATACTCTACACATCGATGGGCTACTTCAAGCCACTGCATAGGCAGGATATGCCTTCGACCACCTCTGGCTATGCTTAGTGAAGTCGTACACATAGCGCATGTTTCAGGGATTGATCAACGTCGAGAGCTTCATCCTTCATTCTTACTATCGAAATAAGATAAACATCGGGGTTCAACCTCGGCATAGTCTCTTAAACGCAACAGGTTTTCTATCTCGAATACAAACGATGATCAAATCCATGCGTGCTAATCTACGAGTTAAATGCGGTTATACCCTGGCCAAAGGCACTGAAAAGAAAACTCTTCATACTAAAAGGTATAACACTCTGCGTGTCATCCAAGGAAGCGTGTGGCGCAGTGGTCGGAGGCGTCCTGCAACACAAGGGATCAGAGCCGGCAAACTGGTACCAGGCTTGTCTGAGAGGATACCAGCACTGGCTCGATATATTAGTAGACCACCGCGAGTCATTGCAAAGGTCTTGATACGCATTCAATCACCTCCAAATTATGCTTAATGAAGTCGAATTCATAGTGCATTCTTCAGGGATTGATCAATGACGAGAACTTTCTTTTATTTGTCTTCCAAGAGAACTAATCCCACTGAGAAGCTTTAAGTGCTAGTTTCATAGCCACGATTTCAGTGATACCAGCGGGTTTGTTCTACGAGTAATGTGATTACAAGTGATACTGCTGAGCTGTTTACAAGATATCATCAGTGAACTACTCGATGGGATCTCGTCAATACATAAGCGTTCATTGGTTGCTGCATTTCTTCTTAATAATAGAAGACGCGTGGGTGTTTTAGGACCTGAAACGTTTCCAGATGGTTAGCAAAAAATCTGAAATAACGCGCATTTTTCCTCTTGGGGAAAGTACTTGCCTATAAACACCTACACATGGCGGAAAGGTAGTAAATACGCTTCTTAACAAGTTAACCCAGAGCAATTATGTGATGGCGGAGAAAATAATCTGAATCATTGACCAAAGAAGCATCAAACGTCCTGTTTCTATTAAAATCCAAGTAAACTTTCTGCAAAATTAGGAAATCAGTAAATAAGAGGAGTATATAACATTGCATGCAGGAAGTGATCAATGGGACGAAGTTTCTCATAAAGGTAAGGTGAATAAATGTAACTATCTCATCATTAACTAACTAGCTGAGAGGCAGGCGAAACGAAGGACCCGCATGGTGTGATGGCGAATGCGTTAGCCACCGGGAAGGGTAATAGCGCGTTCGTTCCCCACCGCAGACACCTGCAGTCCGGAGTTTTGAAAATATCTCAGGATCATTGTGGTGATCTCATCATTGCCTTTAAAATACCATCTAGAAGGGCGTATTTTCTCGGGTATTTTAGTAATTAGCAAATTTTTTCAAGAATTAGTAATAACGGCGTATAGAATAGTAAACCTCCAAAGCGGTCATCACGTGGTAAATTCTGTCAAACGCAGGATCGACGTCGCAGACCCCGTGTTGAATGGAAGCCACGTAGAGAATCCACCAATTGAAGAGCATGGCGATGATCACCAACACAGCTACCTGCGCGCAAGCTCTGTAAACAGCCTGATGATTTCGTATTTCAAACAGAAAGCACCAAAAGCTGATTCACGAGAGGAAATTTTTGCTCGCATTTCAAATAATTACTGAACTTTGAGTGTTTCGCACATCTCTGAAAGCTTTTTTTCTATTGAAACTTCTCTTAAGAAACTTTGAGACTAGCAAATGTATGAATTCAACAAAATAAAGCAACATTTCCTTATTTTTCATAAGTTATATGAATTATTGGTGACAATATGAAACACTTATCCCTCCTTTGCGGCGGGAAATAATTCAGCTTTTCAACTTAAGTCATAAAAATCCCAAATGATATTACAGTTTAATGGGTTAAATAAAAAGCTGTTCTAACCCACGTGCTATTTTCAGTACGATTAAACCAATTTATGACATGGCTTCTGAAGCCCATATGGCTCGAACCCTAAGTAGCGAAAGGATTAAAACAGCTTCCTTCGCCGTCCTAGAAACCATGATGTTTCGGAATAGGATAACGGCTTTCTACCGATTAATAGGGTTGGAATATTTTCCAAGAACTTTACAACCTCTAAAGTCCTCAACTACTCCATTTATCGGGAACTAACACGATCACCAGGATATTGCATGTTTTTTCACTTTTCTCAGTGCTATTAAGTATAATGCGTAAGTCACGGAAAGTTCAGTTTGCCTAAATGAACAGAAACAGTAAATATGTCAGGTTCACAAATGAACAGTACTTTTCAGTTGTCAAACTCCTTTTCTTCCTGTGTAGTAACATCAGTCGCTCGCAGCTAACCAGCACAATCAGCCACACACTGGTGAAATCGCAAACATGCGCCAAGAACTGATTCACCTTACAACTCAATTTGCGAAATTCGATTCCGACCAGATTATCCTAAAGACAACAAGCTCTTAGACACGTCGAACTTTGTCGGTGTGTTAAACTACACCTAATGCCTTAATTTTCATTCGTTGCCTATTTAAAGATCAGCAGTAAATGAAAGTTGAGAAGTTGCGACTTCGACTGCAGCTTCAGTTTAACTGGGTTTGATGGCAATTCGTAATCCACAGATCATTACCGTTGACGGATGATTACTGGTAGCACCGATAAAGTGAAAACATAACTGAATGAAAGGGGCAAAGAAAGGGCTTCAGTGGGGCAATGCGTAACAAGTGAGCTCCGGAAAGTATAGTCGTGGCTCGATTTATCTCGGGGATCAAGTTTTCCGAATATCTCAGCATCGTTGTTGTTGAATTTTACATAATAGCCTGCTGGGAAAAGTTACCATAACCAGTAAATAAAAGGTTAACATATGTAATGACTTTCAGTGGCCTACCGATGTATCAATCAAGTGTTTGTATCATCCCGAACAAGTCTGGTACAAATCTATCGATTATGGGGGTTTGAGGGCTTGACGGGGTGCGGGATTGAACTAGCGATTGAGCCTTCGCGTTTTGAAAGGCAACTCTAACCCCTGAGGTACGCACCCCTTTGATAATGAGCATTTAATCCATTCTGGTAACTTTATTGAATACTTAAGCTGACTTATTTATTTATATGTTCTTATGAGTTGAACTTGTTGAGCTGCAGAGGGTTCGGTATAGTCGTTATTGTTGTTGTTGTTCTTCGTCGATGGCTAACACTTTGGCGATTTCGCCTTCCTCAGAGCCGTGGTGTTACAAATGGGACGCACAAACCCCGCATCAGCTCAACAAGACCAGTTCATAAGAACATATAAGTAAATATATAGATTGTTAATGCTGATGTTTATAGAAAATTGGCCTTTTGAGTTATTTAGTTGACCTAGCCGTGTAAGTACTTTTTTCAGCGTTCAAATAATCTGAACTTGTGATTAAGGAATTATCCAGATAAGACTAAATCGTCATTCTATAAAAAAACTTTGCTCAAAATGCCATCTCCCTACCATTCGCATGGAATTTTCAAAGAACATGGCTAATCCAACGTTTTTCGTTTTGCGGCTTTGCGTCTCTAAATGGTTTCTCGACAAGCAACAGTACTGGTGCTGACAAATCGGATTAGTGAAAATGTCGGAATTAGTGTCGACCAATCTAATCCATTTAAAGACAGATGATTAGCACAATAGCGCCGTAGTGGCTACGAAAATAAAAAACTCATCGAAAAAATATATAAAAAAATATGCTGAGAAGTAGGGTGAGGATGATATTAAGAAAAACCTGACCACGTACGTCAAAGTATATATAGGAGATTTCTTCTAGCCAGAAAAGAAACAACATAAAGAGAAACAAAGAGCTCATTGCGGCCAGACATAGCAAGTAGATGTTTGTCGGCAATCGCGAGAGCATTCGATTCGTTCTGAAAGCAACAAGGAATTACAGTTCGTCATTTTTTCACCGACAGTTTTTTCACCCAAATATTCTTAAACGCGTTTTTTTAACCGTTGTAGCTTGAAACAGAATTGTGATTCAACCAGAGTGATGCAAAGATACCTGCAAAACTCGGTCCGCATGTGTCTGCGGTGGGGAACGAACGCGCTAATACCCTTTCCGGGGGCTAATCCGTTCATCACCACTCCATGCAGGTCCTTCGTCCCCCCTGTCTCTCCGCTAGTTAAAATTGTGATTCTTCAAACTTCAAATGAGGCGAAAATAACGTGGCATCACAGATTTTTTTGAAACAAATTCGTGAATTTTAATGAAACGTTTACATATCGCTGGCATGAGGATGTGACCTTCTACTCCTTCTTTTTTTCCGCAACGTCTCTCTAATTTTCTCTTTCTATTTTTGCTCTGACAATGGAAGTTGGTGTGTGACAGAACATTATTGAAGATCTTTTTCTACAAAAAAGTGGTTTTTGAAGCGCTTCAGAAGATAGACGTGAAGAAGAACTGAAACGTATATTCTTCGTATTAGCCGGCAAACATAGACCAAATACTCCGCTAGGCACGCATAGGACCCAGAGACATAACGGGGAGGACTTTGAAGTATGTGTCACGACCCTTGCACGCGAATCAAGAACACAGGCGCGAAAAACTCTCGAGGCACTCTGGATTAATTCCAGAAATCCGAAAATGAACCGCAGGGAAGAATGCCTCATTATCACGCGTGATGTAGGGCAGTATATAAGACTGCTATTCTGATGAGTGGGGTACATTATACTTCCATGTGACTTCTGTGCGGTTGGTCTCTACGTGACATACTTAGTGGAGACCTCATAGAAAGCGGTGAGTGTGCAAAGCTGTGTTCAATGTGATTGAAATCTTGGTTTAGAGTTTCTTTGTTTGGTTATGGAGGCGTCTGGCCAAGTAGATTGCTGTCAACTTGACCTTTCCAGGCTCTGAGGAAGGCGAAATCCGCCGAAACGTCAGCTCATTTGTGAATAAAGAATAATAACACCTCGCGTTTGCTCAACAAAAATACGAAGAATTACTTGATCAATGCCGAGGTTAATAGAAAGTCGGTCGTGGGAGTTACTGAAACGTATATCTTCGGCGATGTAGGGTTTAGCTGAGGAATGTGGTTAGTTGTTAGTTGGCATTCCTATTCGTGAAGATCGGTATTCCTGTATTCCTATATTCTTAGTTTTGAAGATAAATTTACACACATGGCAGATAACTGCAGGAATACACACAAATAAATACAGAAATGGGCATATGCAAGCAAAGACACATACACACACAGACGCAGATACACACATATACAGACATACAATCATGTGAAGACGAAAACACAAACATACACATATATACGCGCACACATAAGCACACGAAGACACATATAAAGGTGTGTTGCACAGACACATAAACACATAACACAAACAGCCACACGGAGCAGAATTCACAGAATGGTTTTGCTAAATGGTTTATTACACCTCTTTTAAACTACACTCAACTCAAAGTGTGTTCCGATATCACTGGCTGAGAGTTCGGTCATTTGATGATCCATTAAAACAGCAAGACCTCGGCTAATGAGAGATACGAAATAGTGGACGAATAACACGAAAGATCAGCACCACACATGAAAACGAAGCCGATAACTCTATTCTTTTTGGATATCGGACTTGTGTGTCATTAATGTGCTGCTCGAACGAGATTAAACAGACCTCAATTTATCAAAAAAGAAGAAACGGGTAGCTCAGTGGTTGTGCTCCTCTTCATTAGGGAAATGGTCCATCCTTACCTAGGCGCAGGTTGGAACATTAACGGTATTCATTTTCAAGCGGCAGCCAGACCCGAACACAAAAAGTAGTGGATGCAAGAAAATGATTGAAAGAAGTGCTGGTATCCGTGCAGGTTACACATGTGATGTCGGGTTATACAATAGCAATAATATTTCCCAAGATCGATTTCCTATTGATTTAGACATTGGGTTGTAAATGCGTCGCTTTCTTTTTCAGCATTTGCGAGGTTGTTATGCAGTATACGTTTACTTCCGCACAAAAAACATACAACACAAAAGTAGTTGATGTTTCGGCAATGCCCCTTCTTCAGAGCCGTCTTCACTTGTCTTTCACCGAGGAAGAGCAGCTGGTAGAGATGCATACGGCTGATGACTGCAGCCTTTTAATAATAATATTAGTAATAATAATGTGGGCGCGTGTGACGCAGTGGTCGGAGGAGCCCTGAAACACACGTGGAATCGATCCCTGCGCCCATATCCCATCAAGCTTTCTATCCCTCCGAAGTGGGCAAATTGGTACCAGACTTGTCTGAGGAGGTGGCAGCACCGGCTCGTTACATCGGTTGGCCACCGCGAGTCATTGCAAAGGCAAGATGAGCATTCAGTGACCTCCAAACGACGCTTAGTGAAGTCGAATTCACGGTGCATACCTCAGGGATTGAAATGCTGAAAGCTTTCTCCTTTTTTGTCCCTTAATTATAATATTAATAATAATAGCAGTAATAATAACAAATACTCGAAAAAATCGATAACTCATTTTAAGATATCGACAACTTGTTAACAACCATAAACTTTAGTAAGAGCAAGCACAGTTGAAAGTTAGAGTTCGAAGGTGGTTTTCAGTAACTGAAGAACTCAAGGAGACGAGAAGTTGATACACTTTATTCACTCGACAGCAAATGAAATTGCTGAAATTGCTGAACAAGAAAACGACACATTCATATTCCAATGCCGAGGTTAAGAGAAAGTCGATCCTGGGAACTATTGTCAATGAAGGAATACACATTGATAAGTCGCACCAAGTTTAGACGAAAGTCGATTTTTGAAATATAGCAATAATACGACCACAACGATACAGAGATTTGAGCAAAACACGGAATCTAGTTGAGCTTCGATGCGGGGATTACTCTTTCCAAGAAAAAGAAAAGCGATGCAAGACTTCAATGATGCAGCGCATAACATGTGAACCCCGAGAAGGTTAATCGCGGATTCGAAACTTAGATCGAGCTCCCAATTTTGCTCATATCTCAGTATCGTTGTGGTTATATTTCATGTCACACGTTCACGTTTTACCTGTCACAAAAAATAATAGGCAGTAGACAAAACTTAAACATGACAACGATAATATTTACGTTTTTTATAGAGCTACTGCCGTTCCAAGTTTTATTACGGTGTGATAAGAAAGGGGGCACCCGAATCACAATGACGCCGTTCGATACACGTAAGATTTTGATTCGAACCCGTATCGGACGAAGCAGACCTTACATTATTGGTCTGAGGTCGAAAATGGTAGTTCTTCGATTTGTGTCTTCATGATTGCATCTAGTCGGATCTTCATGATCTGGTACACTTGAAAGGAGGCAATTCAAGCACTGCAATTCACAAAAGTTGGCAACTACCCGCGAATGCGCTAGCACGAGTATCCTTGGATTTCACTGAGAATCGACCCGATCAGTATTCGATAACATTCATGAAGAAGACAAAATCCTCGAATAGCAGACAAAGACGACGGAAAATTTAAAGGTTCTCGTGGAATACGTATGCAAAGAATGATTAAAAGAGGAACAAAACGGGATGAAGTGCTACGATCCTCGCAAAGTGTGGCATCTTGTCTTATGAAAAAAAGAAATGTGTGTCACGTCGGGGGAAAATCCATGCAGTCAAATCCATCTTATGAGTGAGAATCAATAAACGTCGAACTTCAAATGTTAAAATATATCCTCACAACATATGCATCGTCGAACACATCAGCTTGCATCTGCTGTCAAGCGTTGACGGTCGTGCTGTGAAGTCCCCAAGAGCAAATTAGAACGCCAAATTAGTGTAACCTACTAAATTTTCCAGGTTTCACAAAAGCAATTTTTCTAATAGGATCAATGGAAGCACATTGGAAATGATGAGTATATCATTAATAGTGAATACTAGGAAAATAAAATTTGGGTGAAGCCCAAGTAATCAAATATCAAATAATTTAGTTTTCTCACACGCTTGATAAACACTGTCAAGTGTCACCAGTCGCTGAAGAGCACCGCTCTGAACAAACACAAATTTGTCACTCAATCGACGAACTAAAGGAATCGAACTTGAGCGCACGTCCAAAATGTGGCGAAGTTCTCGTAAGTTCACCCATCGGAAGAACTCCAATTCCAGGAATGAATGTTTCTTACCCATATTCATTACGAATTCTTCATTTTCATAGACTAGTGGAAAGAAAATCACTCACGAAGTGCACTCCTCGAAAAGAACAGAAACTCGACTCTTTCCGAATAATGGCTAAGGCTACATGGCTAACTAGATTGGCAAAGACGCAGTCTGACTACTTTATAGGTTTGCTGACGTTTTCCTGTTTATGCGCTGAGATGCATTATGCAACTTCCCTGCGGAACCACAATCCAGACAACAGAGTTCCGATTTCTAAGCTGCTTTCTGAAGGCTGAAAAATCGGAAACTCTTTCTGTCACGCGAAACATAGGATAAATCAGAAATGTTTTGGGTGATGGGCACATTTGTGGGTGGAAAAATTTCTCAATGGACCTCGGTCGAAGTTTCTTGCACGGCTTATAATTAAAAAACATTAGCCTTTTTCATTTTCATTCCATGATGATGTAGGCGGATTAGATTCTCAAGCAGCACCAACTACTAGTAACGTTAAAAATGAACAAATTTATTGCGAAACTAGGAGGAAATCACCAAAGAAGTGTAGATTTGCCAACCCCAGATGATCAATATTTTTCCTACATCGTCAGCAAAAAGGTCTAGATTTTTTGAGAATAAAAAGCCGTAGACATTTTAAAATGCGTTTTTTACAAGCTCTTCACTAATGAAAATCGTACTATCGTAGTGATAGATGATATGACGTTGAATTAAGAAAGCAAAGTTTAAAAAGTAGACAAACAAAAGGAGTAATAATTTTACCAACCTGATTAGGATCCACACCATGGTGTTTCCAGTGGCACCGACTATAACACAAATCGGCATATAAGTGAGATAGAGACGTTGGAATATTGTCTCTGACATCTCCATAGTATTGTCGGCAAAGGCGCTAAAATCCACTAAGTTAGACGAAGGATGGAACAAGACAACTTCACGAGAGGAACATCACGAGGAACTCAGGCGGGGGTATCACGCTGTCTCAGAAGTGATTTGGTCAACGACATGGGAATTGTGAAAGCACTCGCTGGTAGGAGGCGTACTCATGCGTGATCGCATCCATTCGCTTGTCGCATAACAACAACAGCAATGTAAGTAAATACATGGCTTGAGGAGTAAGAATATGAGTTCCTAAATAGCATAACAAAACGATACCATATCATGTGAAGAGCTAGTTTTTGTGGTTATGTCAGGCAAATGTCTGCATATGTTAACAATTCCGTTAAAGATGAACAAGACGGACTCATAGTAGGCAGCACAACAACATCGTCATTGTAGACCAAGTGGAATTAGCTGAATAATCGTACTCCTCTAGTAATGAAATGCTCAAATGCTTTCGTCCGGATCACCTGGTTAATCATATAGTGACTCTAACGGACACTAAGAACGTTATTAGTCGTTGTTGTGATGGATAAGAGCTGAAAGATGGGCTCAATTTGCTTAAGATACATAAGGAGCTATCACACTTGTAAGAAGCCTATCATTTCCAGCTTTTTTCTTAGCAAAGAAGCGTACACGGAAAGCTCTTCGCTTTTTGTTGTGAAGATGTGAGTGTCTGGCGGTTATCTTGATGGGCTTCGGTGAGACTGGGGAGTGGGAGTAGCGGTGAGACTTTCTTGTGAAGGCTACAACCAACCAACTCTTGCGTATTTTCCAATCACTTAGTAGTAGGATTTCTGTCGAGTGAATGTCTAGGATAGAGAAAGAAAACCCTAATATGCAAACAAACTCATAAGGCTTCCGTAATTTCGTAAACACGAAACGTAAAAGTCAGTTCAGCACGACAGGGAAGGAACCCATTTACTGAATCTACCTACGCCTTAAGGGAAGTGAATGCTGACGTTGGTACCGCTTAAATCACTTGACAGAGACCATTCGGTTGAAACGCTACGTAGGGCGAATTATGTGAGCTCTCAAACTAAAAACCACTAATAGAGAGAATACATTCGGCAAAATTATCTACTGTTTTGTGTTTATTCGTACATGCCGTATTGCAATTGCTTCCTCTCTATTTCCGAGTTATTTTGCTTTCTCAAATCACATGACACCATCAATCTGCACGGTCGTCACGGCCACTAGCTTTTTAATGATTCATTAGAGAGTAGCTAAAACCATTTTTAAAGTGGTGAAATGAAATTTTAAATACAAGTTGATAAACGTTGTATTTAGGCTACAATGCTTTCGAAGGGAGTAAATCAGAGACATCATCCTTTCCGTACTTTTAAGAGAAGTCGAGGTTATAATAAGAAGAGAAAAACATGAAGAAGAGTGGTGTCGAAGTGCATCACCCTTGTACAAATCAACATATAACGAATAACCTCATCACAAATGTTTAGAGGAAATCGAAATGGTCTGTCAAAACATTCGGGAATGTTGAACCAACTCAAACTGATTGCTTTCAGTGTTTACCACGGCTCGAACATGGCTGGACAGAGAATAAATCATGGATTGCGGGTGTTCTGGAGTAAATGAACGTCATGCGATTGCGTAAGGAAGCTTTTCAACGCCTTACTACGCAATGGATCACAAAATTCGTAACAATGTTTTTTGTGATCGTAGAGCATAGGACATATTTCAAACTTGTAAAAGCCAAAGAAGAGCGGTATATTTTCATCAATAAACCATAGCGAACGAGTTCACGCGAATGTTGTGACGGATTTCGGCTAACTAGAATTTTAAAAACAGCGGCAGAAATAGGAAGTACTGTACTCGAGTGTCTCTAAACACTGTGCTTAGAAAAGGCTACTCAAATAAAATGAGATAAAAAGAAATAATTATGTCATAATGCAGGATTAGGATGACAAGATAATGGCCCACTAAAAGGCCAAAGCCATTGCAAGAGAACGAAGTTTCAGAAGAAATAAAAAGGCTTTAAAACAGATCTTATGGTGCCCAGTCAAGATGAATGACCCTTCGGGACTGATTCCGAATGGAGGCCATTTTATCTTGTTAGGTGCTTTATTATGAGTGTTTAAGACCTTCCCAATCTTATCTTATCGGAAAGTGTTATCGCAGTGAACATCGAAAATTGAGACAAAAGTGAAGTGGTAGATCGAAATCACGAGGAGGAACATTCATAAACGAGGAACGGATTGCATGGTTGATTGTAGATGGTTTAAGAGCAACTTAAAATATTTTTAAAGAGTCAACAGTTAAAGTTTACGTGAGAGCTCTGGCAAAATGGTCAAGTTTTCAAAAAAGATCCAACGTCCATTCTAACCATTCCGGAGCGCAGTCGGATGGGGAAATCACTGCAGTCTGTTAAAGTGTTACAAGAGTAAAACTAATGTCGTTGTAATCATTTTACCTTGCAATATGATTTTGAGGTCGTCATGAGGCCTTGACATTCCAGCTTTAGCTCGAGGCGTAGAGCCGATAGCAAGTGACAAGTGGGTCTTCACATCCTTCATCGGATTAGTGTTCGTGGCCTATGAATGTTATCGCATCATCTCCTTATCTTTCTCTCTTTCCTTTCTTCTTCGGTCTCTCCCGCTTTCCCCGCCCATTTGAGTCGGCTTTTTATCGTATCATGTTTTTCTGATTTCTACCTCTAATTAAGTTCTATTCATGATTAGCAATGAATCTTAGTGCAGTGCTTCCAATCCGTATCAATAAGACCTTCGATACAACAAATCGACTATTCAATACGAGGTTTCTTTAAAGGGGCGTAAAAACAAACAAGAAACCTCCGATTTTAAGAGTGTATTCGAAAGTGAAAATAAAATTATAATTAGAGGAAAACTTCCTATCAACCTTGAAAGTTGAGATCTTCGTTGTTGTGAGGTTTTCTCGATAAACGTCGATAAACAACCACTTGCAGTTATCCAAAGCACAGTTGTTCTGATAAGATGGATAAATGCTAGCTACTGAGCCTGAAATTATATGCTCGAGGAAAATAAATAGAAATGCAGCGAGGTGAAGAGAACGTTATGGAGAATTCGGGACACTGATGGACGAAACTTTGTTTCCAAAATAGACAACAAAGGGGAATGCTATATTGCATTTCAGTAAGGTTCTTGGAATTGCCCGTTTTTATTCGGAGCAAGTCTAAATAATGAGTGAAGAATACACGAAGTCTATTTCCCACTGTATCCGAATGCGCTCGTGTCGTTATGGTTAGAGTAGTTCTATAAAACCACTCTATCAGACGCTGGTTCGCTTCCACGTCACAGGGTCGAAAAACTTCCTGTCTCTCCGAGATGATAAGATTGGTCTCATATTCTCTGAGGAAAAAAAGCACTTTTACATCACTAGGACTTTCAATCAAACATATATTCAACCATCTCTTCGATGCTTGGCGAGTTCGAAGGCACGCTGTATCCCTAAGGGATTCATGAACGCCGAACCCTTCCTTCTTTTTATTCCCCTTTTCCAACTGTGTCGATCCCATGGCTGATGGTAATGATGCTTTGTCAATCGCACTGTCGGCGCTAAAGAAGATTAATCCCTCCAACTACTTACCGCCTCGTCGTGGCTGGGAGGTGTTCTTGGGTGTCGGGCCATGATGTACAGCAGGGAGATTCATCTCCCTGGCAGGATCTCCCAAGCTCAGAAGAAGTTCGACGTTTATATCACGAAGCCTAGCTAAGAGTAAACCATTACCGGGATCTACCACCGTCCTAATATCACATTAGTTGGTGACATGGTGACAAATCTCCCTCTGATCCACAAGAGCTGCTACTGCCTATGGTGGTGACGATCTGGAGCAGACGTTTACCAGGTTGACCTCGAAATTCCAAGAAACTATATTGGATAAACTAGCGAAGCTCCAAATAAATGAAGATTATGCTGGGTGTCGCACAACTAGTGAGGACGGGCCATCAAAGTATCAAAGTAAATAAAGAAGATTTATTATCTCATGAAGATGATGGAAAGAACAGTAGTTATGCCATCAGGAATGATGAGTTACCACGTTGTAAAAATAGTTTCGAAACATCGCAAAGTATAGCGCTTTAGCAACTTTTTCGACACAATTTCAATTTGCAATGGATTACCGTCATTACCTAACACATGGTTTTAATGCTTGCGAAGCAGCGAATACATCGAGTTTTTGAAGGACCTGGTGAACCTACATCTGGGCAATGTAGCGAACCGAAACGTGTTACCTTTTTGGCTACCAAGGTGGAACAGCCATCATATAAACGAGACTCTTGAATCCGCTAGTGAAATGGCATGCAATGCAGTGTGTGGAACAGCTGTCAAGCGATATCGACGAGGATGTCGACGGAAATAGACTTCCTCATCTGGCCAATCCCATGCGAGATTAGCGCTCCAGCCGAGTTCGAATTCGAGCTTTTCCTCTTCACCAAAACACTTAACACTCCTGTATGTATGACAATGAAGTCAGCAATTTAAGACAGCTAGAAATAGCAGAAAGAGTTCCAGTAATTTCCTATTACTCCTATGCTTCACTTCCTTATGGCTGTGTTTCATTTCGTATCCTACCATAAAAACGATCTGGTGGTTAATAAGAGTTAAGACTTCCTTTAGAATTAATGAAGAAAACTGGACAAAACATTGTTATATGCCACTATTCTGCAATGGTTTCAAAAGCTTTATTTCTTTTAAAACAGCGAGAAATGAGCTCTGAACAAGAATTCGGAACAATGCAGTGACTAACTCGTATGTATATTACATATATATACGTATATAATACATATTTATATGCATGTATTTACATATGTACGCATATACGTATGCTTGCATATATGTACATATATATATATATATATATATATATATATATATATATGCGTTTCTGGACGATGAAAAAGGCGCTAGAGTCTGCACATGAGAAGAATGAGTTAATCCCGGCGGCCAAGTCTGATTACGAGATTTCTCATGCAGATAGTTCATGTAGAGGGCGAAAACAAGCTCGAGAGTTGATACTTTGACACTTTTTGGGTTACTATTGTAAGCCTTTTGGAAAGTAGGACAGTTAAAATCATCGGAATTCCTTTTTTTCTTGTTTAAGCTTAGTCGACACCCAATAACTCCATAAAACAGTAGCAATTCCTCATTTCACCTCTTTTCGGCTCACTAGCAACGGCTTTAAACCCCCGTTTTTACACCGTTTGTTAAACAAACCTGCTAAAATATGTATTTTCTACGTGATCACTTGTTAAATGCATTAAGGGTTCTTCGAAACGATCAAAAATAGCGCTAGAGCCTCTATGAACAATCCGTGATTCCAATTAAAATTTAAATTCTTTAAAAAAGACTAAAGGAAAATGGGGTTCATAACATAAACGATGAGCGCATCTAGCGCAGTGGCCAGAGGTGCTACGCCACACTTAGATTCGATCCAGTGTCGCAGGATCACCAACCTTCTATCCCTCCGGAGTCGGCGAATTAGTAATAGACCGGTCTGGGAGGATAGCAGCACTGACTCCATGCATCGGTAGACGATGCTAATTAAGTCGTAGGCGTGACTCATCTCTCAGAGATTAATCAACGCTGAGAGTTTTACTTTTTATTTGGCGTTCAGAAATGAATGATCAGTGCTATCTGATCTGGCATTATTTAAGGGAAGCACAATCAAGCTAGTTTTGAAGATGGAATATTTCAATTTGGCCACAATATGAAAAATCAGTATCCTTTTATATTTATGATTCAAAACGAGGATAGTATAGAAACTTCTTACTGTACCTAACGTTTCGGTATCTTCGTCTCCATCAAAGCTAGGATGCTCCGAGTTGAGTGCCCTTAGCATTTCATTCTTCTTGCCATGTTTGAGTTTTCTTAGTCATATCGAGACGAATCTAGTAGAGTGGAGTCCGGCGCTAGTGAACTGGTCTCACTCGGGAATGCATTTTTCGGATAATTCTTGCTTGCGATTTTCCACTCCGCTGGATTCATTTCAATACCACTATGAAAACCAAAATTGCAAGGTCGAACGGCTGTGGACACTTCGCTTATACTAATACAGTTCCGAAGAAGGCGATAGAGCCAAGACATTTGTCGGGATAAAGTTTTTGCAAAACCTCACGCAAGCTTAAGAAATTAAAAAGAACAACCACAATGTTGCTGAGATATTTGCAAAACTCTGGACCGCAGGTGTCTATGGTGGGAAACGAACGCGCTATTGTCCTTTCCGGGGAGTAACGCGTTCACCACCACACCATGCGGGTCCTTTGTTTCGCCTGTCTCTCAGCTATTTCTATCGATCTTTGCCACAGCAATCACCCGTCGGCGGGAACAAAGGACCCGCATGGTGTGGTGGT
>UYYA01003971.1:34318-110057 GCA_900624975.1 Angiostrongylus costaricensis | reverse complement strand
GTTACTCCCCGGAAAGGACAATAGCGCGTTCGTTCCCCACCATAGACAGCTGCGGTCCAGAGTTTTGCCAATATCTCAGCAACGTTGTGGTTGTACTTCGCTTAGTAACCTGCCATGAAAACTATAGAAGGCAGAAAACAAAGCGTTAAACATTAAAAAGAACAGTTTTTTCTCGTAACATCGCCCCCTTCCCACAAACACATCAGCATAGGACTTAACTAGTTCTGCTTAACATGAGTTCTCGAACTAGAATCCCCCAAAAACCAACGAAAGACTCGCTTATTTAAAGTAAAAAAAGGCACTGTTTTAGGTTAATATTAATTTTATCCTTAAGCAAGGGAAACTACTAGCATATTGCAGTTAAAACAGTATGGCACGAATAGAAGTGCTTTTAGACAGCATATTACCGATTAATAAACTACGAGCGATTAAAGGAAGAAGTTCAGCATAAACTTTTTGGTTTCATCCTGAACGGTCAGAAAACGACTCAATTGATTTCAAAATCGCAGCCAAGAGGTCTCCATTCCTCGGGGATTGGTGAGTACGTAGAAAATTTGTGAGAACCATAAACTATAGTTTCATATATTGATATAGATTGGTGCCTATGGCAAGTCATGTGGGCCAAATATGCATTCAATCACACCTAAGATGCTATTGAAGGCGAATGCCCTAAGATACTGATTAACTTCAGGCATTTTATCCTTTATGTAGTAAATGCAAATTCGCTAGACAATGACTACCGTGGGAATAGAACTCAGCACCTCTGAAGCAGCAGTTTGACTGGACGCATTTGCTTCACCAATGATTAATGAGTGATTTACGCAGCAGGAGAAAAACGAGTGGAATTCAATCTCAGTGACACTTTGGTATCATACAGAGAGCGCCATAAAATCAAAATCCTTGTTCGCAATCACGGGTAACCTTGTGAAAGGCATAAAAGCCTCTTAGAGAGGCGAATAACCCATTGCAAAAACAGCTGCAATTAATATGGGCTAAAAACTTTTTGAAGTGGAATAAGCGCTCAAAACTGATGAGATGACTATCAAGTAAGAAAGTAAGTACTGTAAATGTCATTTGCCATAATTCTGTAATTCCGCAGAGTTAAGTGAGATTTCCGCAATTTTCGATGATAATCATTGTAGAGATGAAGGAAAGAGACCGCAAACTACAATAACTGACAAACATAACCGCATGATTAACGTTGCTACTCAGGAGGAAAACCAGTCAACACTTCCGAAACGTTGTAGATGTAAGGGAAATAGTAGATTCCAAGTGGCTAGACTCTAACGGCTTAAGGATAGTTCCAGTAGAGGGTGTAAACATTTTTGTTTCATTTGACCTGGTATGGTCGAAACGACTTCTTCTTACCCATCATAGTGAAAGATTATTTCATTCATGAAAGGTTTCTGAGTATTTAGTGTTCAACACAGGCTATGTGGTGATCCAATTGAAGAGATCACTTCTACCATGCACATAAACGAACGTAAAAAGGCGAATACTCTACGTGTCATCAATTATTTACTCATTCGATGCTCAGTGGGTTTCAACTAATACATTTATCACGAAAACACATTACAAGGTGTTATTTGCCGCAAGAGAATCTGCGACGTTCAACAGCGATAAGACGGAAGGACGCCCATCCCAATGTTGTCACAATTCCCGCCGGATGATGGAAAACACTCAGAACATCACTCAAAACATGTTAGTCATTATTTCATAACCATGCCTTCAATGAGATTTTTCATCGTGTTTATAAAAAAAATTGTTATTTTGTAGTATTCGACTTTAGGAACGTCACAAAGTTGGTAGCGAAATCTTCTGGAAAAAAATGACGCAAACTGAAAAGACAAACTAGAACTATATTCAGAAAAATAATAGGATGTGATGGCATACAGAAAACGAGAATGAAACGGGAAGGAGAAAAGACACAATCAGTTTGGTGACATTATGACCAATTGATTCAAGATCCATTCTCGATATTCGTTAAATTAGCCGGCTAGAACTAGAAATTCCATGAGGACATCTGGGAAATTCAAGCGATCTGTTTCTCAAAGACGGCCGTAAGCTTTTCGACCATGAAATTAAGCAGTCGCAATAAGTAAGTAGTAAGTAAGTAAGTAAGTAAGCAATAGTAACTTGGTATGTAATAGTAAGTAAATAGAGCTGAGTAACTACCTACGTAGAGCTCAATAACTAAGCGAAGAATCCGTTTTCTAGATATTTATGAAAACGGAGTAAGAAACCACCAAGTTCATCTGTCAAAAGCAGTTATTTTAAACACCTCTCCTTCAGTCTCCTTAATGGTTATCGTTCACAATAATTCACTTGAACAAATATTCTTTTCAATAACCGAAAGATTGTTTGATTAAAAGATTTAAGACCATTCGTAAGTACTTTTGGAATATCTCTGCTTAAAGAGGTCAGAGCTACTTCAGTGCTACAACAAGACATCATTCTCTAACTTTTTTCGCAAGTTTTTCCGTACTCAAATATTCGTTTATGTTGCCAAATCTCACTCGAACTTTTGTTGTGGAACGAATCGATTAACGAGTTTGTTTAGTGAGAGCCTCGAAGATGACATATACGCCCTGAAGTCGTCTGCTCAATAGCAATGACTTGGAAGAAACGCGCGGCAATTGAAAATTCATGAACATCAGTGCCATGGCAAACAAATGAAGTACACTGGAGGAATAAGTCCCAAAATAACTTAGAGGGAATAGGAACTGAAAAAGAAAACGAGCCAAGTTCCAAGAAATTGTCAGCGCTACAGAATTTTTGGAATCAATCCCAGAATCTCACTCGGGATTTTCCACGAAATTATACTCAAAATTTGTGATAAAACTAACATCAAAGTGTGAATGATTTCGAGACCAGAAAACCGCGACATCTGGATGAATTAAAAATCTGACATTTCGCCACAGATTGACAATTTTGACTAAGGAAAGAAATCCTTGTTCACCGTTGTAGTGTAGTGTAGGAATTTAAGCGCTCAATTGATTTCAAATACTGGAAATCTTAAATTCTGTGCTAACTACTTACTCTAGCCACAATGACGCCAAGTTATTTGCAAACTGCCCGATCGCAGGTGTCTACGGTGGGGATCGAACTCAGTGTATCACCCTTTATAGAGGCTAACTGGCAAATGATAGGCAGAAAATAAAAATTTAACTTTAATAATGCTGAGATACAACCACAACGTTGCAGAGATATTTGCAAAACTCTGGACCGCAGGTGTCTATGGTGGGGAACGAACGCGTTATTGCTCTTTCTAAGGAGTAACGCGTTCACCACCACACCATGCGGGTCCTTCGTTTCCCCTGTCTCTCAGCTATTTCTATCGATCTTTTTGCCACAGCAATCACCCGTCAGCGGGATTGATCTGGGGAGCCCAAATCGCCATTGAGGCCAGTTAAGCTGAGGCTATAGTTAGCTATAGTTATAATCACAATCTTAACCTTTTTCACATACTGCCTATTCTTTTTAACGGCAGGGTATCCCCAAATCAATCCCGTTGACGAGTAATTGCTGATGGCAAAAGTTTGATAGAACTAGCTGAGAGACAGGGGAAACGAAGGACCCACATGGTGTGGTGGTGAACGCGTTAATCCCCGGAAAGGACAGTAGCGCGTTCGTTCCCCACCGCAGACACCTGCGGTTTGCAAATATCTCAGCATTATACTAGTAATATTCCGCAACATACCCTGCCGTTAAAAAGAATAAGCAGTAAATGAAAACGGTTAAAAAAGTTGACCTTATTTGTTATAGCATTAGGAACACATAAGACTGGAATTTTTAATGACTCATGTATTTGAAAACCTCCTAGGTTTCCGTAATGCTAATTTCAAGTTCAAATTGGATTTTATCAGACTACTGAGACATTTCATTTCTTGACTCCTGGATTCGTGCATTCACGAAAACGCTGAGGACATAAACCAGCTGAGTGTTCACTAGATCGTGCTTGTGTCTACAAGTTAGAGCCACTACAAGCCATAACACTTTCATTTTTATCTCTTTTTCTAAAATTTTAAAATTGAAATTTTTTAACACACTTTTCTAGCAGCTTTATAAGACTTATGTAAGCATGAGAATAAACGCATATCGTTAACACATTCGTGGCGTTCTGCACTGAGTTCAACACGTATGTTGGCGCACATTGTAATGGATACACATTGAATTCGAAACGCCCTACCTTCGGTCTCTTCTGTTTCCACATAGGTGTTTTGATAGGCTTTTTTTCTTAGTGAAACGATAACTCTTCAAAAAAGGTTTTGTTGCAAATCTGGGAGAAAGTGCGGATCACTACGAAGTGCCATTTTTCGGACATTGTTTCCATCCAACTGGAAGTACTAGCATCTTTGATGTACTTTCGCTGCAATGTTTAAAACTCAAAAAAAATTTGTCATCGCGATAAGATGGTAAATTATTGAATAAACTTCTCTAGGAGATGCATATTGCCATAGGGCGTGTGCTCGCAGTGGCTTGTGGTGGTTGGTTCTACCGTGTCGCTGGTTTGCCACGGCTCTTCTATTCCTCCAAACTGAATGGGCAACTACCAGACTTACCCAAAAAGATGAAATCAGCATCAGTATGCCTCCGAATATCGTTGCATAAAGCAAACATGTACACAATCATGCCAACAATCTTTAACATGGAACGGACGCATGACTTTCGCATGGCTGGCCCAGTGGAATACGAGTAAGTTTCGTCGTCTGGGGATTTCTGGGTTTTTAAAAGGAATTGTTTTTCTATAATTAGAGAGCTTTAGGGGCCTGGGAAAAGATTAAAGAAGTGTGGAAGTGACTTTGCTGCATTATGAATGATATGATTGATACTACTTACTATAACTTCAATGATGCTGAGATATTTGCAAAACCTCGGACCGAAGCGAACGGGAAGTATCACGTTCACCACCACACCATGCGGGTCTTTCTTTCGCCTGTCCCTCAGCTAGTTCTATCGCACTCTGCCATCAGCAATCACCCGTCAGCGGGATTATTACCTGCCATTAAGAAAAGAGTAGGCAGCAAATAAAGCAGTTAAGATTTTGACTATTTACTACGCCTAACAATGGTCCAGTATGCAAACCGATTGCTGTCAACATTGTATTTTGAACAGTATTTTGTCCCTGTTTCTTTGTTTTTATATCAGCAAAAGTAGTCATAGCGATTGAAATTAAGTAACAGTTAATTCAATGTTTTTCATCAATAAGCAGACACGAGGTTGTTAATATAGAATTTATTAGAACACAATTGCTGACGTTTCGGCGGTTTCGCCTTCTTCAGAGCCCACTATTCTCTTCCAAAGGGATTCCTCCAAATACTGGACACAATATTGTTTCGGCGAAACCGCCGAAACGTCAGCGATTGTGTTCTAATAAATTCTATATTAACAACCTCGTGTCTGCTTATTGATGAAAAACATTGAATTATCAATTAATGCCGAGGTTAACAGAAAGTCGGTCTTGGGAATAACAGTTAATTGTTATGACTTTTCACTTACTGAGTATTCTTTTTCATAACAGAAAGGACGTGAAGTAGAAGCGCAAGAATGATGAGATATGAGCAAAACCCGGAATTTTGGCTGGATTACGAACCCGCGATGATCCTTACGGAGGGCCAACGTACTATCCACTGCACCAAGACGCTTGCTTTGCCTTTCATTTATCATCAATCGCAATTTTACTCTATTGGTGCTATCAGAAATCACCTACCAACGGGAATAATCCGGTGAGCGCAAATTGAAAGGCAAAACAAGGGTTGTTGATGTGGTGGATAACACGTGAACCACCTGTAACGGTAAGCGCAGTTTGAAGTGTACTAGAGATTTTCAGTCTTGCTAATATCTCAGGGCTCTCGTGGCTAATCATTAGTCAGATTAGTCAGATAACTGGTCAGCAAACTTTTCCGAAAAAGTGCTTTTTGCAAATGGCTAAGCACAAAGAACTTTTTTTTCTGGTATTATCCTTCCTATTCTAACCTACTTTCGATTAACTGTGGAATGAATATACGTGGTATGGTTAGAATGTTCTTGAACCCACTAAGCTGAAAATGTACAATAGCGTCGATGTCCTACAGAGTACCACAATGTCCACGTCGTCGCCTGCGCCAAGAACGTGTTATGGGTGATATATTTATTTATGTGATCTTATAAACTGATCTTCTTAAGCTGACGAGAGGTTGGTACAGATCTTCGTTGTCGTTGTCGTTGTTTTTGATGTTATTGATCGATGGCTGACGTTTCGGCGACACGATTACAAATTAAATTTACACGAGAAAAACCTACCGAGAACTGGCTTCCATTCTTAAACACCCAAATGAAGCTCTCAGTAAGTGGCTATGTAACAAAATGGTCTCGCAAGCCAAGTAGTAAAAACATTCTAGTTTACTGCCTCTCCTCTCATCCTTCACGCATGAAAAAAGCACTTATCAAAAATATGTATCGTACGGCTAAAAAGGTGTGTACAGGAGAAGAGGAAAGGAAGGAATCGCGAAACCTGGCAGGAAAAATTGCCATTTCCAATGGCTACGAAGTAGAAGCCACTCGGGTTAGAGGAAAACATTGGGTAGCTTTCCAAAATAATATTTCAGACGAAAGTAGGATCACCTTTAAGCTGCCCTTCATATCAAATGAAATATGTCACGCCATTGAAAAGTGCTTAAGAAAAAATGGTCTCGAAAATTATGTAACGATTATTGACATCTCACCCAATACCCTACGCCGCCAGTTAGTTCGAAACCGTCTCTATGTTCGTTTGTGCAGCTCAGAAAACTGTATAAGCTGTTCTAGCGGATTGAGCTTAGGAATAATATACCCAATCTCATCTAACGAGTGCGGCGAGGAATACATTGGGGAAGCTGGGAGACCACTTTGTGTCCGCATAAAAGAACATCCAGATGGGAAAGCTAAAATCCGTTTAAACACCCCTCTAGGTACGCATAGGGCACAAATGCACAACGGCGATGATTTTGAAGTGAATGTGCGGATCCTAGCGCAGGAATCAAAAACATCAACGCGCAATACTCTTGAGGCGTTTTGGATAGATTTCAAAATCCAAAGATGAATTGGAAAGACGAATGCTTCACTATCACGCGTGACCTGGCGCTCTATTTCAAAATGATATTTTGGCCCCCGGGGCGTGTCTTGCTCGCGACTCCACCTGAACTACATGTGGGCCAGTCCCGCACGTAACATCACGGTGAGTGGCCTTTCTGTTCAATATGGCGTCTATTTGAAAGTTTGATCTTCATTAATACTTTAACCTACTTTTCCACCGAATAATAAAAAGTATTCTAACATAAAATACGCCCAGGCTCTGAGGAAGGCGAAGTCGCCGAAACGTCAGCCATCGATCAATGGCATCAAAAACAACGGCAACGACAACGAAGATCTGTACCAACCTCGCGTCAGCTTAAGAAGATCAGTTTATAAGATCACATAAATAAATATATCAACTATCTATGCCGAGGTTTATAGAAAGTCGGTCTTTCGTGTTATGGGTGAAGGAAGTGGAATGCATTGTGCATCTTTTAGGAATTGATTGACACCTAACCTCTAACCCTTTATTCTTTACACGCTGAGTGAAAGGAAGGGATAGAAGTAAATATTTCGTGAGACTGGTCAAAATAGAAAAGTAGTTCTCTGTCCCAGTCAAGCATACACAGCCAATCCATAATGCTGAATGAACCTTCTGAAAGCATTATATAAGAAATTGTGATTATCCATGCTCTAAGCCAGACCGGTGCTATTTATTAAAGAAAACACCTGCTATTTTTACGGCGACTTAAAACGATTGTTATTCATATCGAGTGCTCTGGAGTGCAAATAAAAGTGGCTTTGAGGTTTATGACATTTAATAGTCTTAGTGAGGTCCGACTTTCAGGTAAACGTAGGTACTCACAGGTAAAACTGCAAAAACAATGTGTTTTAAATGCTTTGCACACTAATATTGGAGAGTAGAGAGTAGACAAGCCGAGAGGTCATTGTTTTCGCTTCGAAAGATCAATTGTTTAAACCCAAATATTATATAAAAAAGTAACTAGATATGGTATGCAAGAAGGGAACGTTATCTAAATTGCTTTGAATGGCCAGCGTCGCACAGTGTGGGTTTCAGTTCTCCATCCACTTGTTTCTTTCGTTAGCAGGAATTGTGTCTGTAAGTGGTCGGATGCGTGTGTGGTGGTTCTGTTGGGCTTAAAGATTTGTCCTCTTCACTACTCATTAAATACTAGACCACTACTTGTTTTGACGACTTTGGAAAGGCTTATTATGGCTCTGTATTCTCCTTGAGCAAACACGAGCTGTTATTTTATTCTTTATTCGATATAAGCTGACGTTCCGACGGATTTCGCCTTTCTCAGAGCCTGGAAAGGTTAAGTCGACAGCAATCTACCCAGCCAAACACTTCCGTAACAAAACAGAGAAAATAATAAACCAAAGTTTCAATCATGTTGAACACACAGTAGCTTCCTCGCGCACTCACTGCTTTTTATGAGTTTTCCACTGGAAAAAGTTCACGTAGAAACGTAATGTGCCTCTCACTTCAAAGCAACAGTCTTAAATACTTCCCGATATCAAGCGTGATTATGAGGCATTCCTCCCTGCTGTTCATTTTCGGACTCTTGGAATTAATCCAGAATGCCTCGAGAATTTTTCGTGTTTGTGTTTCCGATTCCTGTGCGAGGACCGTACACCTCTGCTTCAAAACCATCCCGTTATGTCTCTGTGTCATATGGGTGCCTAGAGGAGTACTTGGTTTAACTTTAATTTCAGCGACTAGGTGTTGTGAGTGTGCGAAGTGACTATTCTGTGTTCAATGTGATTGAAATCTTGGTTTAGTACTTTCTCTGTTTGGTTATGGAAGTGTTTGGCTGAGTAGATTACTTTCAACTTGACCTTTCAAGACTCTGAGGAAGGCGAAACCGGCCGAAATGTCAGCTTTTATTGAATAAGGAATAAAATAACACCTTGTGTTTGCTCAAGAAGATTATAGAGAATTATTTGATCAATGCCGAGGTTAACAGAATGTCTGTAGTGGGGGTTACCATGGCTATCTCGAGACACTAATACACCATTTCAGTACCAGATGCATTGATTTCGGTATGTATACCGCGACACGCTTCGTACCGTACAACCAGTTCCCAATGCACACGTTTTTCTGGACTATTTTACCAAATCAAATTTTTTGCTAGGATTTTTGTAGTCGGTCCATAACTTGTCGAACTCAGATTCTACACTGGCCGCTATATGGGTAGGTGTTCTAAAAAGCCGTTCTCGAATGATGGAATAGAACTGAGAATAATAAAAAAAACATGGAGGAGACAGAGGATTACATTTCAACTGTCATACAATAGCCTTGCGGAAAGCTAACAACACCATAGTTAGATAATGAAGGATTTTTTTTTCGTTACACAAAAGAGTTGGATCACATTGATGATGTATCGAAGAACATCGGAACATACACGGCGAATCATATAGAAGTTAGAGAGACAAGTGAACTGAATAATAGAACGGTAACTTTAAAAAATCGTTGCACTGTGCCTTCTGCAAGAGCTCACTTGCGATACATCTTGATTTCAATGCGCATCTCGATTGTGCTCTAACGACGCGCTATTCAACGAGCCCAGCATGTGAAAATGGCGATAGTCATGAATAGATTAAAAGACAGCTTGCTCAACTAGTAGCTAAGCCTTCAAATGCAAAATATCGCGCCGAAACTAGGACGGTTATTTATTGAAGGCAGAGCACTCATGTGTTCAAGTATACCAGAAAATATAACAATAGTTTTAACTTATTATTTACCGCCTACTGTTTTTAACGGCAAAACATATATTGCGCAGTATAACTTTAATGGTGCTGAGATATTTGCAAAACTCAGGACCGCAGGTGTCTCTGGTGAGGAATGAGCGCGTTATTGTCCTTTTCGGGGAGTAGCGCGTTCACCACCACACCGTGCGGATCCTCATCTTCCTCATCAAAATCTCAACGTCGTTAAAGTTATAACAGTAGTATTAAAACATGTAGGACAAAATATAATACGACATGAGATGGTTAAGGCATGTCATCTTCTCAGATTTGCAGCCTCAGAATAAGTCCAAGTGAACACAAGGCTGAATTTGCGACAGCACACAAGCTTTTAGAGATTTGTCGTTGCGGCTCCTCCAATGAGAAGCACTATGAAATCTTAAACGGCTTCTTTCTCTTGGCTTCTATCGCTTAACGAAGCTGAAGCATAACTAGCTGGAGACGTCGATGCTGTGCCATATGTAGAATTATTCTTAGAAGTAGTGTAAGGAAAGGAAACTAATGAACGTCAACAATTACTAAAAGCGACGGGTCTCATCTATCGCTTCTTCTGCATATAAAATTCGTTTACCCAGCGATTGATTGCCAGTGACACGAGTGGTTACAAGAACAGTTTATGGGTAAACATGAAGCACCATTTTCAAGAGCATCTTTTACGGAGAGGTTTACAGGTGCTTCCATGTTAATAATCAGCACGGTAAAGCTTCTAATCAATAGTCCAGCTTAGAGAACAGCTTACACGAGATTGTTGTGAAAATTTATTTCAGTCTGTAATTTCGTGCCAACCCTTTCTTCAGTGCAGTAGTGGCTTGTGTTGAGAGTTCACAACAATTGTATTTTGTTATGCTTCAGCATTAATAGCCGAATACAATAAAGAGGACCTCCGTACGATTGAAGTGATCTTAGCTGGCAGTGCCCTACTGTTCAGATAAATTGAGCGCTACTTCACTCCGATCGTTTCGTCTTGATGCAATTTTGAAAGCAGACATCGCAAAGAAACAGCTGTTGTGGACGTTCGACTCAAATTATTGCTGATTTGAAGTAGGCGGTGGTCCAAAAACATTTTTCATTAGGGTTTTATAATAAGTCCATCTAAACTCATCAATAAATCAAGACATTTGTTGTCCATGTTTCAAGAAGAAATGAAAATATCTATGAAATTTTGGTATCTTTTAGAGGTTTCCTTCCTAACCATTCTAAGTTTTAATACAGAGTTTTAATAGGCATTTTCGGGTGCAGAGATTCTTAAACTAACAGCTTATGTCAAAGCCTTTAGTTCGCGCGTTTTCTTGCTATTAATATCACCCGCAAATTAATTTGACAGCTCAGTGGAGAAGAATGCCTGGAATTAAATTAAGCGCTCATAGACTAAGGTTAAAATAACATTCTGTTCTTTACTAAACCAGAAAAATAAAACTCCTACCAGACTCCAGCGTGCGCGAAGATGGAACACATTGCCTTGTAGTTTAACTGCGTCGTAGTTTTCAGCTTAGACAGCTAGCGTCACATCTAATTTCCTTTCACTGCTATTTCTACATCGGCTTGTTCTTTACTGTACTCTACTATTTCTTGGAAGCAAGTGGTGCAGTGGTAATGGTGTTGTTCACCAAGAGCATGGTCGTGGTTAGACATCACATTGAGCCTTCCAGGCCTCTTATCTCTTAGAGTTCGGTCATATCGTACCAGACTTATCTGAGACTCGATCACTCCCCCGAATCCATTTACGAGCGTCCCAGTACGGATATCGTAAGTCTCGAAGGAAAGTCGGTTGGACAAACGACATGCATAACGAAGAACAAATTTTCGCAAGCAGCAACAGAATCCACACGCAAAAACGTCGAAGTTCTTTGTGGATGAAACTAAGAAAAAACCGAATATCTACAACGGAAAAAAGAAAAATCGAAAATAGCCTTTTACAGGTGGATGGATAGTACTTTGAAGTTAATAGAAAGTACAGGTCCATTTACTACAATGGTAGGCTGCATGACCAATTCATGTTTGCTGAACTCAGTACGAGCAATAGGTAAGAAATGGAGCTACTCTACTATTCATTTATTATTTATTCACATGATCTGGCACCACACATTTTGAGAATCATATCATTTCCTTCATCTATTTTCTTCTATTCCTTCTATCACAGCGCTCATCCACGACGGTTTTTAGTTTTGTGGATTCGGCTGCTGCTTGAGGATTTAGTGCTCTTCATGAACGTTGCTGGATGCTGGATGAGTATATTTACCTTGAAATTTTAGGATACATGTGCAAGAACGTTTCTGTGTTTTTATTAAGCCTTTGTACATCAGAGGGAGGTATTCCAAAGCAGACCTTCGGACCTCGGAGTGATGGGACGTTTGCTTGACCCAGCGTTACATTGAAACGGTGATCTTGCGCTCCGGACATTTAGCCACTGCGCTTATAACACAGTGAGTTTAATTTATCAAGGAAAGCTGAAACGCAACAAAAAGCGCAACAACTCCTTGAAAAAAGAAGACATGGAATAAGTGACGAGAGCAAGAACTGAAAATTGCCCTTGTCCGTAGTTCGCAAAAAATGATTTGGGCAGTGTCGGCATAGGTGCCAGTCATCTGACCAAAAATAAAATACACTAGCCTTTGTAAAAACAATCCGAAAAGCCTTACACAGCATATTCCGAGAAGAGAAATTTAGTATGAATTATGAAGGCTAAGGAAATGTGGCATTTGAGAAGGACACCGACAAAGCTCCGGAGGTTTAAATGTGGAAAACATTGAGGATGGCGTAGGCTAGAGCAGTGAAGGCGAATGATAATAGCAATATCTGGAAACTTCGCGAACTTTTAATTAAATTCTACCATTTCTAATTGCGTTAAGCCACATTTAGCTCGGAAATCATTTACAAATGGAAAGTTTACCGAGGATTAAGTCGATATCCCAATGTATATTTCAGGTAAACTTCGTTATAAGTGAAAATTCCGATCTGTTATCGTTTTTTTAAAGTAAACTTGCTGGCCGTATTTTCGACATACCAGGCGAAGAGGGGCAAAAGCAGTCTGAAGCCCATCAAATACTGCAGTGAGAGGGTTTCGGCAATACTTTGCCTTCAAGGAAGCGATAAGTGCTGAATGGATACCCGAAATCTGGGCGGACTTCTGTGATTGTACATCAGCAGGTCCGACGTAAATGATCTTTGTCAAATAAAAGTCTTTGCATTAAGGAAAATATTTTGACGGGTACTCTAATTGCCCATTGTCATGTGCGTATTTTCACATGAACACTTCAAAATTTTAACACCGCTGATTACAATCATGTTGAGAGAACACTCTGGCAACAGATCGTTGAAGCGCAGCAACTCATGTCAAGAAAGGTCTTATGCAAAGTGCTTAGATTAAAGTCGGGTATGCAAATGTCAATACGAAACGATTAGCACACAACGCCCTCCGTTTGGAACGAAGCCTAACTCCGTCCTTTTGCTATGGACATGCCAATTTCTCGGCAATAAATAACAATTTTTTATAAACAGAAAACCGGAAGGACAGAGAACATGCACTCAGTATCGAACGGAACGTGCTCTATTGTTACAAGTATGAATGGTTTGCATACCACTATTCACTGTGTGGATGATGATCGCTACGATACTAATCTTGGATAAACTATCGATTGACTACAAGAAGTATTAGCGAACAGTGATGCTGAGATGCAACCACAACGATGCTGAGATATTTGCAAAACTCCGTACCGCAGGTGTCTGTAGTGAGGAACGAACGCGCTACTATCTTTCCAGGAAAGGTCCGAAAGTTCCTGGGATCCTTTTGCAAATATTTCAGCATATCATCAGTGGTCGTGTTAGGCGCCTTTATGCCATCTATTATAAAGCCGGCTGCGACAGGATGAATTGCCACCACGAAAGTAGGTCAGAAGATCATATCGGATGCCCGCAATAGATCGACAGCCGTTCTGAGTAGAAGGACCTCGTCGACTGAAGAAGCTTCATTCGAGCTGTACTTGATCTGATTGGATTTTACTCGATCTTAACAAAGGACCTCCACACTAGGGAAACGAACAGCACTGAACCATCGACTCGAATCAACTAGGCTCTGAAGATAAGAAAGGCATCAAAAAGTTAGCTAGGTAAAAGTTTTATACCAACTTCATGCAAGCTTGCGAATACAAGAAGGCGTTGATTACTCGTACCGAAGTTTTGAAAGGCGGATTTGGAAATGACATAAAGACATTAATGCGCGAAGCCTATGACAGAGAGCAAACAGTAATCACTGAGAATTCCTATCGATCATATATCATGAGCAAGAAAAAGCGTTCAGATGAAATAACAAGGAATGGACGGTGGCTTAATAAGTAAGGATAAATTCTTATATATTGCCTAAAGAAGACCATTGGTACACGATGAAACATGGCGAAAATGCAACTGCAGACATCGTAGGGACAATGAAGAGTTATAACGGATATCAAAGAGAGAAGGATTTACCAATGCAATAAATAAAAAATACAAAAAGTATTTCCCTTGTTTTCTTGACAGTAAGATCCCCTCTTGTTCGTTGATGGGATATCGGCGCGTTAGTGCTTGCCGATGTAATGCCCGCATGTCCTCTCGTTCTAATTGTTGGTTTAGCTGCCGTCTAAGGCTCACTGTTTTCCGGTTGCCTACGTGACGGGGTTCATTTGTGATATCAAACGGAATAAGTCGGCTTGAGATGCGCGATTGTTCGCATTATCCCTGAATGCATGATAAAATTGCTCTGTTGTGAGTTTAAGCTCGTTGATTACGAATTCTTTGTGCCCCATGTTCATTTAATTAACAGCGTGCTCTATGTCATAATCTCTAAACATGTGCTTTCACGTTTGAAAAAGAGATATTCTAGAACAGTCTAGAATATTGCAAAGTATATGGCTGTGAAATATTTATATAAATCGAGAACGGCCACTAGAGGTTAGTGCAGCATAGTGGATACAGACGAGCGACACAGAAGTGGTCGTTGATCCGATCCTACGCCATGGGCTAACTAAGGCTGCCATCAATCAGAGGAAGGAAAAGTGGAACCAGAGTTGTTTGCGAGAATAGATAGGCACTTTCTTGGTGCATTAATAGATTCCGATAAGTGCCCGTATACGAAAAGAGGCATTCCAGTACCTCTACGAAGATACTCGAGTATGAATAAGAGTGTTCTTCACATGACAGAGAACAGTGGGCAGAAAGAGGCGACCTCCCTCTTATTTAAATTCGCACTATTAATTCTGGGAATCCTACGTGATAAATTGCCTTTTACATCGCTGCACTTTCACGAATATGGTACCTAACAGACGAAACAACGTTATAGAAGTTGGTTTAAAAAATATTCGGTTAACGCTCCATCACCTTCGTCTTCTTTTTTGAGCTGGATTGATCCTAGTCCATGATCCGTTCCACCGGTGGTTCGCCTTCACGATGTGGTTGTTCGTTGCCGCACCTAGTCAAATCCAATAAAGTGGAGCACCGATCGAAAGAAGAAGTTCAATCGTCGCTGCCCTCTTATATAGGACGGCTTCTGGCAGATTTCAGCCATTCAGTATGAGCTAATATTATACTACTTACTGTTACACCTCTCGTTGCCGGCAAAAAGTGGATTATATTGAATGGCCGAAATCAAACAACATCCGACCTCTACAAAAGCGCACCGTAAGGTGGGAATCTTCATTCGATTGGTGCTCCAATTCATCTTACTCGACTCACTGCGGTTACGAACTACCACATCGCGAGATCGACCACCTGTGGGTCACCGACTCGGATGAATCCAGCTCGAAGAGAACTAAGACATCGAAAAGTTGGCCGAATAAACATTTTATGTCAACCTCGTGATAGCTTGACAATCCAAGAAAGTATTGAATGTTTATGCCCAGTCTCAACAAAAGTCGGCTTCTAGAGATTTATAAAAGTTGTTAAGTGAACACTTGCACTTTGTGGTGACATTACACGAGTAGAACATGAAGTATTAGATAAAAATTGAAGTAAAATTCTGTTTTTCTGACGAAACCCTGAGCTTTTGAAAAAAGTAATAACGCATGGGTCAATGAAGCAAACGGGGCGAGAAGGATACGACTGCGGGTATAAATAGGAAAGAAAAGTTCATTTCGTGAAAAACTAATGATAAGATGGAGATTAAAAGTAATATACTAACCCTTTGATAGCTAGGAGCGTGTCTTACGTGCACCTATATGTACCTGATTATAACACCTAAAGCAAGGTGAAAGAAGAGCAAGCAAGAAAAGCAGTACGACGCGTTCGGCCTATCAAAAAATTCAGCATATTTATAAACGTCACGTCTTGCGCTAACCTATTTTACTCCAAAAGCACTCCAGCACACTGATATGAAACTGCCACTGACGGTTTATACCTCATTGAGGACTTTTTGTGCTACTCATTTACTGCTTGACCGATTTCATCAAAAAAACAGAAGAAACAAATTTCATGTAAAATATAAAGAGAACACTTTTAGGCACTTTTCCAGACTTCATAGAGCACTAGGCTTTTCTTTGTTTGTTGGAAGAGGGATGACCGGAGGCTCTACACATCCGTGTTCATTGCCGTTACCAAGTTCACAGTGGATTTTAGCTATCCTGATTTAATGTTTAGCATTGTTATTCATTTAGTATGGTTTCGGATTGTTTCTGGAATATGGCCTACATAAGACGCATAAAAGCGATCGCCGTCGACAAAATCCATGCGTCATAAATCCAACTCCACTAAGCATCGTTATTTATAATTAAAGGTATATCTCGCTGAAACGGTGACTTGCGCGAGCCCATCAATGTGTTAAGTCAAGTTTTATTATAAGGTATTACTGATATATTTATGAATTTCACATGACCCTGGTATCAATTTACCGACCCCATAGGAATAGAATAGCTAGTGAACACGCTACGAGGGTTCGAAATGATGAACGACCACGTGTGTGTGTTCCAACGCGCCTATTACCACTTCGTCGATATGGGAAATTGGAACATTGATGGGAGTGCGGCGAAACCGACCTCTCAAGCATTTCTTTAAAGAAATTTCTCTTCACGAACGACCGAAAGTTTCGCTATCTGATTGGCATATGTTCCCCTTCCAGATTTTCGTCTTCTCTAGGCCGATTACATAGAATTTCATGCGACCGGTAGCCTTAATAAATGCTTAAAAATCGAGGTCTAAGGAGAGCGTTCTAGTATTATAGGCTCACAGACAATGGTAGCTTTCAAGGCATGTCGTTACTGTCGTCGTTTTGCCTGTTTCACAGTGACGTTCTGGGAAACCCGACGATTGATCGCCTCTCATCAGTGAACGACGTCGTTAATCAAGGCTCTCCATGTAAGGGTACTAAGGCTAGATTTTTGCTGGCTGAGACGTTATTATTCCCTGGAATCTCGAGTTCTGCCTAGTCAAAGCGTTTCTCAGGTCGTCACATCCACAGGAAATTGCCGGCTCCTGTGAGTCAGAGGGAAACATGCGGCTACTTTGGTACAAAGGCGTCCGTAATTCCTGGTATTGGTTTACTCTACCCTAGGTTTCAGTGCGGAAACATCGGACTCCTTCGCATTATGGGACGCCCTTACGGGGAAGTAAACCCTGGCTGTACATGGCAGTCCGACATCTAGGAACATCTTCCAGTCATGGTGATGAGCTAACCTATGGCAGGAGGAAGAAATAAATTTTTAAAAAATGTGTGAGAAACTGGGTCCATTGGGAGTAGTTAAACGAGTCATACTATAAGCTGTCTTCACTCTTCAATAAAAAGCTAGAATAAATGAGTAATCATCTATAGATTGCGCATTAGGTAAACAGTTGTGTAGTTAAAAAAGGTTAAAAAGGATAAAGCTGTCGGCGCTGATCAATCTTTCACGGATGCGCCATGCATTTGACTTCACTAAGCATCGCTTGGAGGTGACTGAATGCATATCTGGCCTTCACGATGACTTGCGGTGGCCTACAGATTTATTGAGCCAGTTCTGCTATCCCCTCTGGTAATAATTTTCCGTCCCCGGAGGAATGGAATGCTTGGTGGGTCAGGGTCGCAGGAATCGATCCCATGTATATTGAAGGGCACCTTCGACCACTGCGCCACACGCACCCAGTTGTGTAGTAGAGAAGAAAGTTAAATAATTGCAAGATATGTGCTAGCGTATCTAGACCTGCACTGAAGCGGAAGTTGTCTCTTGGTATTTAATAGGTTTTTCCCACCATTGTTATTCCACAACATCATTTTTTGAGGAGGAGAAGACTTAGAGGCCAAATATGAACCTTCGGTCATCTATTCCATGGATCGATATTACCTCTACGCTTGCCGCATTAAGGACTTAAAGGCGCTCCAAAACTTGAGCAGCCATCTTGACACCTATTACGTAGATCCTAGCACTTCATGTATTACATTTTTTTTCCTCATCATCCGAAGCAAGTCTTTTGAGCATTTCACATGTAGGTTCAGTTGCTGTCTTATACGATACTCTCATAGTATAGTCTTATAATTCCCTCTCGAAGCGTTGTAGTCAAATCTGAAAATCCAAAGATAAACCGGGGAGACGAATATATCACTATCGCACGTGACCTGGTGTCTTCTTTCAAACTGATTTTTTGACCTGGATTGGTCTCACTCGTCATCCCACGTGAACAGCACAAGTAGTCCCACTCGCAACAGCACCGTGAGCGGTTTTTAAACAGATTGGCGTTCATTTGTATGTGAGGTCTTCACTAGTAACATAGATATTTCACCAAATCATAAGGCTATCGTTTCATAAAACACGTCCAGGCCTTGCCGAAACGTCAGCATCTAACATCTCATCTAACAATAACATCTAGCATCTAACCACAGCAATAACAACAACAACAACAACAACGAAACCTTATAGCAAACTTGCATCACCTTAAAAAGGGCAGCTTGTGAGAATATATATGCATATATCGACTATTTATTCCAAGGTTTATAGAATGTCATCTTTCCGATTCCTTCAAGTACTACTTATTTTCACTCACGTGACAACTGAATGTTAAGAAAGGACAACCTACGAATTCATCCACTAAACATTCTAACTCCAAAACACACTATCTGTTAACAATGAAAAACACCAGTTGATAGTGTTCTTTATGAAACATTAAACGGTAGTATTTGGAACTTACATGATATATCGATTTTACTCTGAACCATCCTTTACAGCTGCAAAAATACCAGTCCGCTGACCTATCACAGCAGGTTTTCCTCCGTTTATTCTTTTCTACATTTTGGGCATAAAAACTTAAACAATGAGGAAAAGTGGCTTACGCATTTCTTTCGCAAAAGTTCAACATGTGACGACAGAGGGCTAAAGCTGCTTGAAATCTCAACAAGGAAGTAACATAAGAGGTCGTTAAAACAAAAGTGTAACTAGGATTGAGTTCGAAAACATCGTAAAAGGGACGAATGCCTTGTTGAAAAGAAGGTAACACTCTTTGCGTACTTAATGACAAGCAGCGGGTGGAAAGAAGAATAGAAACAAAGAACGAGGCAGGCAGAAGAAAAATGAAGAGGGAAATGAGAAGCAGAGCAGAAGGAGCAGCGGCAGAAACAGAGGTAGAGAGAGAGGAACGAAAAAAAAGTGCGTCCGATTAGCTAGCTAACCGTTGTGAGTGCGACAGTGAAAAAAAAAACAAAAAAAAACACTAAAAAATACCCCAAACTTTTTTCGTTTCTTTAAAGGTAATGACTTGAAATTTACGTTTCTCATGGAATCCTGTTCTGCGTATAGGACGAATCTCATTACCCCCTCTTATCCCTTGTTGAGAAGAATTTCTTGATTCAATTCTGTGTGCTTCTTCCTTTAGTGAAAAGACTCTTTGGTATCTAAGTTAAATTAAAGGGTAAGTCCTCATTGAAAGATTACATATACAGACAGGTATTTCTCCAAAGCTTAACATTTTTTAAATTAGAGATGTCGTTTCGAAAAACTTGAGAAGAAAGCGCGTAAAAGCAAGCTCCCCATCAACGACTATTGGCAAATTTTCAGAAGTTTTTTCTTCTGAAGCAAAATTGGAAAAATTTACTTAAATAGCTTCAAGTGGATATGGCGCCAAACTTCGTCGTTTTCCCAAAATTTTATTTTTCCACATAATTCCATCAATAGGAGACGAATGTAAACGAGCTTCCAAGCGTCCTAACTTTTCATATTTATTTTCCATAAATCAATGAAATACAATTGCACGATCTGCTTAAGGAAATTTCATTTCTGATGGTCCTCAAATTGTCACTTAGTTGCTCTCCAGGCAGCATTATTTTCTTCCAAGGAGGCTTCCTAGCAACCCATGATGACCTAAATTGTCGACAGCATTAGGAACTCTAAAAAAACGCAAAATGGCTTTACTCGTTTTCAAAGAGTGAATTAATTGTACAGTAATGACTTGCCGAAAACACCTCCGTGATTGCCATAGTAGCCGTGGCCGCCATGGTCACCGTACCCACTTCCGTAGCCACCACCATAGGGCTGGTGACCACCGTGATGTTCATCAGAGTGTGAAAAACTATGGCGATCATAATCATAACCTCCTAAAGCAGCATCCATCTGAACAGCTTTTTCTCATGCACTTTGTTTCAGTTGCCTTACCGTGAAACTGTCCAGAAACCAGGATCAAAGAAATAGACATAATAACTGGCAAAAGTGTCTTCATTGCGGTACTTGCGAGCACCTAACAAATCTTACTTATCTGTATATTTACTAGCCGTTTAAATCTTTCCTTCTTCGGTTCAATGCAATAACTGCGATTCTTAATGTAAACAACGAACACGATGGAGTGATAAGAAAGGATAAAGCTCTAGACGTTAATCAATCCTTGAGGGTTGCACTATGCATTCAACTTCACTAAGCTTCGTTGGAGATTGTTGAATGCATATCTGGCCTCTACAGATCGCAGTGGAGTACCGATGTATCGAGCCAGTGCTGCTATCCTCGTGGAGAAGTCTGGTACCAATTTGCCGACTACAGAGGAATGGAAGGCTTGGTGGGCCACGGAAGCGCGGATTGGTTCCTGCGTGTGTTGTAGGGTGCCTCTCACCAATGCGCCACACGCATCCTTTACAAGTACATAAAATATTCGACAGAGGATACAGCAAGGTATTAAGCACTCTATCATAATAAGAAGCTTCAAATGCTACGGTTGAGAAGAACACTATGACGCCCACCTGGCCAACAATCAGAAAAATGAAAAGGATAATGTTGTCATTGATAGGAAAGAACATGTCGTGACCAGCCGTCGTCAATTTATGCTACCGCCTAACCCCCTCCCCGTAGCGATAAAACACTACTGTCACATGTCGCAATCTCTGTTATCGAAGCAGATAAAATAAAGAAGGGAGCCGTCTGCCTTCTTCTTTATTTCACTTAAAGAATTTTAATCGAAAGAAAGCATTGTGTGTGCGTGGAGTTATGCCTTGCCAATTTTTCGAAGAAGAAAATGAATGTCACAAAACAGAAAGTAATAAAAACTAGAAGAACTTAATTCTTCTCGAATTCATTTCCTACCATGTAATTCTATTTTGTTCTCATTTTCGTGTGATGGTTATTACGTAGACGCTGGCTCTTCTTTTATGTTGTTTTTTTACTACACTCTAGGTGAGTCATAAAAATGCCTTTTTTGAAGCTTTTTCCAGCTACACCGTTGATTTCTGGACACGTATAAATCCGAAGATACGAAATGCTAAAGAAAAGACTGTAATTTCTCCTGTGTAATAAGAAATATCAGTTTAACTCAACTCGAGGCGCAAATCAGTGAAAGGAGAAAGTCGGAATACTGTGATGGCACACCCTGGCACTTTACTTCTTTCAGGGACGTTCCGCCACCCCGAATGGCGAACGAATCCGGTTGCCGTTTCGCGTTATGGCACTTCATGTTGACTTAGCCAAAGGACGACATCGGTGGACTCTCATCTTTAGCACGGCAATGAGTTTATTTGTGTATTTATTTGGATTCTCACATGTATTAGGATTGTACTATTGAACGGAAAATAAAACTTTTAGAAAATCTGCGTTATCTTCACACTATCACAGAGAGCAGTAGAAGCTAAGACGAATTGTATTGCCTTTGTAATGCTCGACAACAGGAAGTGGATAGCATAGTGGTAGTGATGTTGATCATCACGAAAACGGTCCTGGTTCAACTCCTCCACAGGCTCACCAAGGATTTCATCCCCTCCAGGATGGAAAAATTGGCACCGGACTTGTCCTGCATGGAAGCATTCCCTGCAATGCAAGTGGAAAATTTCTAGCTCGATTTTCTAAGTACTCCAGAGAGTATAGGCTCGACCAGCATTCTTCACCATTCAAGGTGAAATGAAAATCCTCAAGCAGCATCCAAAGCCCCATCTAAAGTAAACTTTGGAAGACCTTTGTGGAAGATAGACTCGTGGAAACGAATCGAACACGGGAAGTGCTGTTATTTGAAGAGTATATGTGAAGAGGGTCGTATAAAAATAAAAAAAATGTTCGAGAGCGAGATGTAAAAGCAATGTCCTTCACGTATATCACGCAGTTAAACTTTATATGTTGTATAAGCTATAAAGCTATAAGCTATTTTCAAGGTTTCTACAAATATAAAAAAATAAAGGATAAAGCTCTCTGCATTGATCAATCCCTGAGGGATGCGCCATGCATTCGACTTCATCAAGCATCGTCTGGAGGTGATTGGTTACATATCTGGCCTATACAATGACTCAAGGTGGCCTAACGATGTTTCGATCTAGTGCTGCTATCCTCCCAGACAAGTCTGGTACCAATTTTCCGACCCCGGAGGGATGGAAGGCTTGGTGGACCATGACCGTGGGATCAATTCCACGTGTGTTTCGCAGTGGCACCTCCTACCACTGGACCATATACGCCCTTAAATAAACTTATCAATAATACTAGAATAACTTTTATAAGATAACAAACCATGAGTACGTCAATGCTAAGGTTGCCCAAAGATTAATGTATGGTAGTAACTCCCAAGTCCCACTTTTATTAACCTAGGCATTGATTCAATAATTCACTCTGGTAGACCACTCTGCGTACGTATAAAAGAACACATAATCGGCAAACGTAAACCAAATACTCCAGTAGGCACGCCTAGGATGCAGAGACACAATGGAGAAGATTTTAAAGTAGGGGTTACGATCCTCGCACAAGAATCGAGAACACAAGCGCGCAAAACTCTAGAGGCATTCTGGATTAATTCCAAGAATCCGAAAATGAACCGCAGGGAGGAATGTCTCGTTATCACGCGTGATATTGGGCAGTATATAAGCCTGTTAGTTTGATGAGATGGGCACAATACGATTCCGTGTGAACTCTGTGCGGTTGGTCTCCACGTGATATTTTGAGTGGAAGACTCATAGAAAGCGGTGAGTGTGCAAAGACTCTGTGTTCAATGTGACTAAAATTTTGGTTCAGCATTTTCTCTGTTTGGTTATAGAAATGTTTGGCCGAATAGATTGCTGCCAACTTAACCTTTCCAGGCTCTGTGGAATCCGCCGAAACGTCAACTTGTACGTAAATAAAGAAATAAAGTAATACCTCGTGTTTGCTGAACAGAAGTAAAAAGAATTAATGTACGGTTTGGGATTTCATTCTTCTTCTATGTGTCTTAGCAAAGGTTTTCCAATGCCATACTGTTGCAAATCAAATTTTATGCACTTGCGATTCGTATGATTGAATTTTACCATGAAATGTGTTCTTGAAAGAAATTTGCGAGATGGAAATAATTATGTCAAAACAGCTATTTCGACAAGTTTTCTTTTAATAGTGCAAACTCGGATGTGTATGGTTCAAACGGTTCGTAACATCAACGAGGTAATGGCGGCGTTGGTTGGCGTTGGTTTTGAAAATTCCGACATTCGAGATGGGACGTCGCCAACATTCTTCTGCTATTAATATCTCCTAATTAGTGGCTTTTCTGCTTGCGTATACACGCACCCTGCTCGAGAACTTGCAGAAAAACTATGTAAGTATCTCACCAGTTTCAGAAGATTTCAAAAAGAATGCAAGGTCGAAAACGCTAGGACTGTGGATGTCGCACAAATTAAATGACAGTCAGAGATGCCACAGTTTTGAGGCATTGTCGGCTCAACTGCGTAAACAGAACGGTCTGCTGATCAACAGTATTGTGATGTAGAACGAAAATATACCCTTCTAAAATCAGCAACGAGAACCACAGTATTTGGAATACGATGAAGAGCCACAGCAGTTCCCAAAGGCAAAATTGCACGGACAGGACGTGCTGTCTGCATCCGGCCAGATCAATTACAGCTTCCTAAACTGACGAAATGACTACGGAGGAGAATAACTTCTTCGAAGTAGTCGAAATGTAGCAGACACTTCAACGGGTTGTCTGCTGCATTTGTCGAAAATTTAAATGAGCAAATAAATAAATAAATTCATGAGCGAGAGATGCTTCAAAAAAGAAACCGAGCGCGAAACCTCCTTCAGCGACTTCTTTGCACCCAAAAATCCAGATTTTTACGCAACTTATAAATACACGTTTCTCTCGTTGGCAACTTTGCATTCTAACGATTTTTACTCAACGAAATTTGTTTTAAGTTAAACTATGCCGTTTCGAAAACACTGGTTGATATTGAGCAATTTTGAGAATATTTCTCATGAAATTTTCTCTACCTTTCATTCTAACATGTCTTGTATGAACCATGTTTTTCTTCTTATATACCCTACTCTACCTCAAGTTCTTGATACAATGCCACCATCGGGCACCCCTCCGGGCACGACAATACTGTTTGGAGACTTGACCCTCCAACCTTGCCCTTTGCTTAGATGTCGTCACGACCCTTAGTAGTGTCAATTCTCTTCCGTCGTCGCGTGAAGGTCGCCGTCACGCTACCTCATCACTTGGTCATCTCCCTTAACCTTCTCCCTTTACACTACCTCTATTTGCTTAGGTCTCGCTAATGCTAAACGAATTCCCATGCTCCTGCATCTTTAACATAGTAAAGACATTGTCATTTATCATTTTTACACTGTGTATTGTTAATCTAGCACCGATCTCGAATAGTTCCACTTTTTATTAGTACTATACAAAAGTCACCATTGCTCCATTAAGTTATTTGTTTACATTTCCACTGTGCCAAGTCCTTCAAAGTCTTTCAAGATATTTGTTTCACACGAGAATTATCCTGTTTAATACTCATAATTCTGCAGGAGCTCTTTCCCCGTGGCGAGAGCAATCTTCTCAACGCTATGATATCACGTGCACACTGATCATGTAAATACGCTGTTGTAGCTATGCTATTACTGTTGCAGGAACAGTATTTCTATTTACACATTCATACACTTATAAATCTGTTATTCTCTTTTTACAGCAATCGCGAGGTTGTCATTCAGCACACGTTTAATTCCTCACAAATATAACACATACAACAGAACGGTAGCTGACGTTACGGCAGTATCGCCGCCTTCTTCAGAGCCTGGAAAGGTACGCTAATATGTAATTTACTAGGTCAAACGCTTCAGCAACTCAAACAGAAAGATGAAAATCTGAACAAGAATTATATGATCACCGGCTTCTCAAAAAACCCACGGTTTTTATCTGCCTTTCACTAAGAAAGAACAGTCGCTTAGAGTCGCATATAGTTGATTACTGCACCACACCACATCAAAAATCAGTTTTGAGATACGGAGCTAGATTACACGTTATCTCAAGGCATTCTTTCCTGCTATTCATTCTCGGATTTTTGGAATTTATCCAAAAAGGCTCTGGAGAAGGCGATACTGCCGAAACTTCAGCTATCGCTGTGGTGTATGTGTTATATTTGTGAGGAAGTAAACGTGTGCTGAATAACAACCTCGCGATTGCTATAAAAAGAGAAGAACGGATTTATAATCTAATGGCGAGGTTAATAGAAAGTCGATCTTGGGAACTCATAAATCTGTTGCGTATTGCTCCACGCCATTGTTATTGTAATTTCGTATGTATACTACTATTGTTCGCTGAACCAATTTACTTTGCAATTCACTATCTATGCATTTCTAACATAAGGTTTTCGTGTAAGTACTGTGTGTATAAACGGTTCAGTTACTGCTGCTTGAGATTTAGCGCGTCGCTATGGTACAGGAACATCTACGTAGCACAACCAGCGCACAACAACGAAAACTTCACAACTGCACTCCATAATTAAACGATATTGCCCTTGTTATTGGAGTACTATTTCTAGGTTAATTCGCCGGAAACTTCCTGCACTTCCAGGTAAAAGTTTTTTAGATATGCCTATGTATATTTCAATGCAAATGCGAACAGTTAGTTGGGAAAAATAAAAGCTGAATTTCACTCCATGAGCTTTACGGTCGCTACTTTCCACGAGATGCTTAGAGGTACGCACTTAAAAGGGCATCGTAATTAGCGCATGAAAACTAACTATGCGGAGTGTAGGCGTATATTGAAAGATTTGAACAAATCTTGTATTTCGAGTGATCACGGTGTGAATGGAACGAAAGGTCTTCACAAACGTTTTGGACGTCTTGAATTACTGAACAAGGGAATTGTCTCATACAGTGTAAACTGTTCCACTAGTTTAAGTTTCTCTGTGGTCTGCGGAGGATTTCACAAACCACGGATGTTGGCCAAGAACACATCGTCTTGCAGCACGAACAAATTTTTTTCCAAAATGAGCTTAACGCTTAACTGGCATGAGAGGGTTGTAATTTTTTATCCATAAAGATAAGTTCGAAAAAAAGATTAAATCTTTCTAATCAGTGAACTATTTGTGCCCTCTACCTTCTGTATCTACATTATTTTATTTTTCACCACGGTGGAAAGCTGAAGTTTTTCGGAAGCACGGAACAACTGGAGTGCTTATTGGTGAGTCATATTCACTGTGATTTCGAATTTACCTTTATCCTTCATTGTCCGATTGAGATCTCACACTTAGTGAGCGCGCGAATTTTATGGAATGTTTTCAACAACAGGTACACACTGTAAAGCAATTCCTCGTGTTTGGCTGTCTAGCCGTTTGTAAAAGTGGCAGTTGGGACTAATGCAGAAGCTACCCGTTGAACATACGTTTTCTAAGGTCCAACAAATCGTCCATGAACATCTCGATGGATCATCTACACTAAGGTCCGAGTCTCAGGCGAGTAGTCCTGTTAAGATGTCGAATGAGGCTTTGGTTATAGCAACTCTACAGATTCGTCCAAACGTTTGCCGTTCAGTAACTAGGAAGTGTGTTTGAACCCATTGGAATTTGCACGCAATATTCAAACCTAAGTATTTCAGGTGGACAGGCAGTCACTCTTAAGTATATCTAGCTTCAATAGCTGACTACAATCGGTGGTGTTTGCTGTATTGATAAAAAATTAAGTAGCACTGATCGAGCATTCTTCTTTTCTTCTAAGTCAGCAGCATCCACACTCAAAGAGGAGCAGCTAAGAACATATGAAGAATCCCAGAATCCAATTCTTCAGGAAAAGTGCGTCGTCGTCTTTGAAATGGAAATAACCATGCATGCAATACGGGGACCTATGGGCTGCAAGGTCTATTACACAATGGACATTCACTCACTCTACATATACATATTTGTTTATTTATATATACATGTTTATGCGCATTTTATTACCTACTGCCCTCTGAACTAATTTGCTCTGCAAATTGTTACATACAGATATTTCACTTTATCGCATGATTGTCGTGTAAGTATTTTGATTATACTACTCAAAGTTTAAATTCGGTGTATCGCTACGAAACAAGACATGCGTGACAGAACCATCAGACAACAACGGAATCTTTGCGATAGATATTAATTTCGAGAAAACGTAGTAATGTGTTCAAATGGCTAAACATCGCAATGCTTAACTTCTATTTATTGCCTATCATTATATTTTTGGAGTATGATATAGAGTTAAGTGTGACCGCAATGATGCTGAGATATGAGCAAAGCTCGAAACAACGGATGAACCTTCGAACCCAAGATTACACCTTGTAAAATAAAAGAAAGGACAATCGCGGGTTCCAAGCTTCTCTGGGGTTCCGAGTTTTGTTCATATCTCAGAATCATTGTGGTGGTATCCTGTAACAGTCCTGTAATGAAAACGTTTTAGATCATCTATGCTTCTGATTATAGGGGCAAAAAACAAAATCGTATTTCCAGTGAAGAATGCTATTTGGTTTTTACGCACGTGAAGCACGGATCAACTCAATCGAATTGCTATTCAGATAAATCATCGGTAAGCTCTTGCTTCATCGAAGTAGGTGTATATGCTACTTAAGGATTGGGATCCCAACTCTCATGGCCAACATTTTTTTTAATATCCATCTTTAATTATGTGAGATTTGCTGCCAGGTTTACATCACGTTAATCGTGTACGGGTTCAATGTGTGTAAAAGTGGATAATACTACAACCACTGCTCTTAAACCAGACACGGAGACGTAGCTTTCAGTGATTTTAACTGCAATGCACGATGGATAAATAGTTCTGTCGCGCATGGAGCCATCCAAGGCTGATATATCTTTAGCCAAATTAGTGCCAGGATTAAGAATATAAGAAACTGGATAGACTTCTCATAACCCACGAGTACAGCGACTACATCTGGTCAAGATGGCTGGCTACATTTTTGCAGAGCTATACCAAGAGGAAACAATTCGATCAATAGCCACAGATGGTCTTAACGTAGAAGACATGTTTCACGAAATGACCGCTGAAATTCATTTCGTTCTCAAAATTTCGCTGTCGATATGCCCAGGAATAAACACTCTTAAGATGAAGTCGAAATGCATAACTTTCTATTTTCAGCCTACTACTCACCGCTAGGTCTTATGTGAAATACAACTAGAATGATGCTGACATATTTGCACAACCTAGACCTCAGATCAGATTCGAATCGACGACTGCCCATTCTGGAGGCTCACGTGTTACTAACTGCACCATTGAGGTCCTTGCACTGTCTTCCTCTCAGCAAGTTTTCCACCTAACCGTGACATCAGCAATCACCCATCAACGGAAATACTTTTTAGTTTTGTTCAGCTTGTCTACACTACCTTCAAGACTGGTAGATCGACGGCAAATTATTTTAACCACTCTATACTCACTATCCACGGATCTCCCTCATGCAGGGGTCTTTCCTCTGTTAGACGCGTGGGAAGTAGCTCCTCAACAAGGTGGTGAATAGAGGGTTGTCGGTGTTGTTCCCGTGATGGCGAATGAGCTCCCAGTACACAAGCGTTGGGTAGGACGAGTACGGAGTGCTGCTAAATCCCAAGGTCATTTCAGGCCACCTATCATACAAAGGACGCACGCACAGTTACATCTGAGTGCTCGTCAGAGTACTTAACCGTGTAGGCAAAAGGAACAAGGTGCGACGTCATGGGGCTGGTCTATACAGGAAGATGTCGCCCATTTCATGCCGTCTATGAAAGCAGAGAAGAACTGTTCCTTGGAAAATGCGACAGTAGAACAGACGGCCTTCTCGTCAACGCGAGTTTGGCGTCGAACATCGATTCATTAGTGCAACTAGCATTTCCAATCGGAAATTTACGATTTGTGGATCAATGTGGATCAAGGGACTTTGAGAATCGTTTACGCATGAACATTAAGCTCTGACGAAGACGAAGTCGAAGGGTTCTACATGTGCTTGCACAAGTTCTATATAGAAGACCATACATTCTTCAAAAGTATCATTGGAGACTTTAGCGCTAAGATAGGACCAAAAAGAGCGTATGAAGAACGTCACATTGGGATCCAAGAAATTAGAACGAAATGAGCAGAGTGAGCGGTTGTCTGAGTTTATCATGACGGTCAAGTACATTCATGGTAGCTCGCAATTTCAAAAGTCCAAATCTCAACGCTGGACGTGGGAGTCTTTCAGTAGAGAGTATCATAACGAACTAAACTACAAGATAGCAAATCGAAGGTTGAGCTGATACACCAACTTGGAACCGCACGAGTTGTAGGCAACCTAACTAACGTTCTAACTAGCTAAACAATGTAAATAGCTGTAAAAGAAGATCTTAGAGAAGAGCAACAGCTATGTTCGAAGCAGTAGATGCTGGGAAAATCACTAGTTACAAAACCAAGATGGCTGCACTCCAATGCGCAGACGGAATAGTTACACTGTCCACAAAGGCAATGAAGAAAATCATTCACAATTACTACCCTGATATCTCAAATAGCCACGTCCTCCTTCCTCACATGGAATAAACGAGGATGGATATGTCGCACCACCGATTCTTTGTTCTAAAATCCAACATGCCATTTCGTCGGAGAGGAATCTAACAGCACGAGCTCCGGAGGAGATAAGACCAGAACACCTGACGAACCTACCGCCAGTCCTCATAAACACGTTGTTCACACGTTACCTGTCCGAATGCAAGGTCCTTACTCAGTGAAAAACCAGCAAGACTGTGTTATTGTTCAAGAAGGGTGACCTACACGATATCGGCAATTATCGCCCAATCTACTTACTGTCTGTCGTCTACAAACTTTTCACTCGAGTCATCCTAAGCAGGATTGACAGGACACTGGACGAAGGATGGCCATGTGAGCAAACAGGATTTCGAAAAGGACATAGTATGATGGACCACAACCACACAATAACAGGAGTCATTGAAGTATCGCGAGAGTACAAAAGATCGCTCTGTCTCACTTTTATCGATTTAAAGAATGCTTTTGCCTCAGTTGTGATAGATGAGGTGATGGAAGCTCTCGAAAATCAGGTATTTCCTACTCTGCATGCAAGGATTTTTCTTTAGATCTGTAAAGGTTTCACAGCCGAGATATCACCATTCTACAACGATATTAACACCGAAGTCAAAAAAAGGGTTAGGCAAGACGATACCGTCTTGCAAAAATTATTCACCGCCACACTCGAGGACTTTATACGAATGTTGAAATTGGACAACATGAGAGTGAAAGTCGATGGTTGTCAATTACACGATCTTCGCTTTGCTGATGATAACGTCCTTATAAAATCACACATTAGTCTAGTGAAGCGAATGCTTGCCAAGTTTGATAAAGCCTGCAGAAAAATCGGTCTCCGATTGAATCTCACAAAAACCATGTTTATTGGGAACGGATTGGTTACGTATACTCCATTCACGCACGCTCAACGAAATGAATATCTCCGAATGCTCCAGTGATGTCTATCTAGGTCGAGAAATCAGCGTGATGAACGACTTAACTCCAGGGTTGAGCAGAAGAAAACGAACGGGTTGTGGAGCTTTTAAGAACATCAAGGTTGGAATGAAGAGAACAAAGAGCACCTGACTCGGTGCCCACCTTTTCGACTCAACGGTACTTCCTGTGCTAACGTATGCGTCAGAAACTTGGTCGCGCGTTAACAGGATGACAGATCGCTCAGCGTTATTGAACGCGCACTCGAAAGGACAATGCTAGGAGTATCCCGTGTCATGCAAGTACGGGAAGGGATCCGAAGCTCCGACCTGCGTCAATGGTCAAAAATCAAGGATGCCGTTCTGCGCTCCAAACACTCGAAGATAAGGTGGGCCGAACACGTAACGCGTATGAATGACAACCCATGGACAAAAGCCGTTAGTGACTGGATTCCTTGGTATGTCAGTCGTACTGCAGGTAGACCACCGACCCGATGGTCAGAGTTTTTCACGAAGAGCCTAGAGGTATGATACGATGCTCAGTGAGTCTCTAGAGCGAGCACAACTTACTGGGCTACTCTTTCACGCAGCAAAAAAAAATGGAATATTTGCTAGCATTCGTTCGAGTCACTGGACGACCACTGAAACAATAAGTGATACATGTGATGTATCTAGAAGAGTAAATTGGCGAATTTCCGAATCTACCATCTAGATGTTTTTTGCGCACACAATGTGGTCCTCCCTTTTCCTCTTTGCATTCCTCACCGCATACCTTACACGTGATATGGTATATTGTACCTGAGCTCATGCAATCGTCGTCTTTCCTGTTAGGACAGATCATACAGTTTTCAACTGCGCTTTTCTGAACGATCATAGAGGTGGTTGCAAACTAATTGACAACGTAGGGTATTGGGTTGGGCTTCCATAATCGCCACATAATTTTCAAGACTACTTTATCTTAAGGATCTCTTAACCGCGTAGCTTATTTAACTCGATAAGAAGGGTAGCTTAAAAGGGATCTTAGTTACGTTCGAAACCTTACTTTGAAAAACAATTCTACTTTTTTGTCTAACCCGAATGCCTTCTACTTCGTAGCCATTGGAAATGGCTATTTTTCGTGCCACGTTTAGCGATCTCTTCCTTTCCTCTGCTCTTGTGCACACATTTTTAGTCATTCGAAAGAAGTGTTTTGGCGACCACTTTCTTCATGTTTAAAGGACGAGAGGAGAATTTGTGCACTAATATATTTTTGCCACTTAGTTGTCCATACTATTTTGTTATACAACCACTTTCTGGACCCTTATTTGGATGTTAAAGAATAAATAAAGGCCAGTTCTCAGTTGGTTTTTCCTATGTGAATTTTATACACTCTGACTGCCTATTTAACAAGTTGAAGCACTCATACTTTTGTTTTTGTGTGAAGCAGACAATGAAGCAGTCGTCTATGTATCGACGGTAGAGCACTGGTAGGTGATCGAAAACTGGAGCTTCCACCTTAGCTATAAATGCATTCCGAGCCCTCTGACTTGTACAAAATATGTTCCCCACAAGAGATGCATTAGTTGTTGAATCGATATGCCATACATGTTTATTTTATTTTCATTTTCTACTAATAGCTTGAGAATGACTTGCATTGAATAGTCATTCGATACATTAATATAAAGTGATGTAACATTGAATGACTTCATTACACTCGTGTTGTTTGGTTTTGAGCACTGTAACTCATTCAGAAATATTCTGGTGTTCTGGTCGATTGGTTAGTATGACTTTTAGCAACTGGGTGACGATGAGGTTTTGGAAGGATGTTATTTTACCCTTTGATCTGCTTATACAAATGATGATTTGTTTAGCCCTAAATGGTGATGGTTCAATGGTCACAAAGTTATCCAAGTTCTTCTTATTTCAAAACCATGAAATGATGGCGAGCCTTTCCCAGGTCGTTACTATATTGAAGAGCTTAGAGGATAAATTGAAAACTACTTGGATACTTGGATACTTGGATGCTCCGTCTTCGGCGGTTGACCCAGCATAATTTCCACTTTTCTCAAAGTTTTGTTGGCTTAGCTACTTTGGTTCCATAATGTCCCGAGGTCAGCCTAGCCGAAGCCTGCCCCAGGTCGTCACTATTCCACACTGTAGCAGCCCTTGTGGATTAGAGAGTGATTGGCCACGATGCTACTAGTTTAATACTAGTATGGTGGTGGTTCCTAGTATTGGTTTAATTTTAGCTGTGCTTCCCAATGGAAAGGCTGAACTCCTTCTCAGCTTGGCAGACCCTGCTGTGGAGATGAATCTTTCCGCTGTGCACCGCAACCCGACACCCAGGATCACCTCCCAGCCACGATGAGGCCGCAAACCGTTGGAAGGAGATTGGAAACAAGGTACAAAAATTTCCTGCTTTTTTGAGTTTATCTTAAGCGTTCTCATTCACACTTGTATATTCACGGTTCTACAGTGCTGCTGGAAAAAAGGGCGTCGTTGCCAAAATGGTGTTCGGCGAAAATGGCCCAACAAAACGAACCCCTCTGTAGTCTCAGTAGCCCGACCACAAGACTATGAAGCAGCCGTTAACAACTTTCGCAATGTTGTGTCCCTGTCGTGTTTCTTTACCAATTGAAATAACTTGGGTCGATGAAAAGGCCTTTCGTCGTTCTGTAACAACAATTGCAATCTGAAATTGTTCCTGTATAGGGTTTATCTCCGCACGATTAGTTACCACGCTATCAAATACTTTCTCATAGCCAACGAATGCTGAAAGATATTCCCTGAAGATTTCAACGACTTTCGAGGGTGTTTCAATCTAATCCATTCGTATAAATCCCCCATGAAATCCAGGTTATTTTTTAGTTGGGGCTCCATCTAAGTTCTTTGGTATATTTATTTATATTATCTATAAAGTGATATTCTTGAGCTTATGCGAGGTTGATATAGGTCTTCGTTGTCGTTGTTGTTGTTCTCGCCGTTGCTGTTGGTGCGGTTAGTCGGTGGCCGACGTTTGGGCGACTAAGCCTTTCTCAGAGCCTAGACGTATTTTATGTAACTCTAGTAGTCTTATATTCGGTGAAATATTTGCAGCATTAAGATATACAGTATTAAGACTACGTAGAAGATCGAACTTTTAAATAAACACCATAACGATCATAAAGGCTACTCACCATGCTGTTACAAGTGAGACTGGCCTATGCGCTGTTCACCTGGGGTCCCGAGCGAGACCCACCCATGTGAGAAAATCAATTTGAAAAAAGGCGGCAAGTCACGTGTGATAGTGAGGCATTCATCTTTCCGGTTCATCTTTGGATTTTTGAAATTTATCCAAAACACTTCGAGAGTCTTTCGCGTTAATATTTTTGATTCCTGCGCTAGGATCAGGGCGGTCACTTCAAAATCATCGCCGTTGTGCTCTTGCGCCCAATGTGTACCTAGAGGAGAGGAATGCTTTGACGAATTTCAACTTTCACCACATGCCTTACACGGGGCCATTGTACCATTAAGAGGCGCTTAAGAAAAAATGGTCCTGAAAATTATGTAGCCATTATTGACCTCCCACCCAATGTTGACCCTATGCCATTAGTTCGTTGAGAATGGCCTCTATGATAGTTTGTGTAGCTCAGAAAACTGTACGATTTGCTCTAACGGAAGAGACGGTGATTGCATTAGTTTAGGTAGGATATATCTGACCTCTCGATATTTGGAGATGAATATATTGGTGTAACGGGTAGACCTTTATGTATCCGCATAGAAGAACACTTAGATGGCAAACGAAAACTAGGACAAAGTACCCAACTAGGAACGTGTAGGATATAAAAGCATAGCAGAGAAGATTTTGCTATAAAAGTCACTATCCTAGTTCAGGATACCAAAACACGAGCGAGCAAGCTTTTTGAGGCTTTTTGGATAATTGCCAAAAACGCTGCAATGAACACCAGGAAGGAATGCCCCGAGATCACACGTGATTTTGCCTCGTACTTTTGCATCGATAGTTGATGTGGTAAGGTGCAGTCGTCAACCATGTGCGACTTTGATCAGTGGCTCTTCCTTAGTGGAATACACGTAAAAAAAAAGCGGTGGGCTTCTCGAGAAGCCGTTGATCTTTTAATTATCGTCCAGATTTTCATCCTCCTGTTTGTGCTGTTGAAGCGTTCGACCTAGTGAATTGCGTATTAGTGTACCTTTCCAAGTTCCGAAGAAGGCGATTCTGCCGAAACGTCACCTACCATTGCGTTGTATCTGTGTTATTGTATGGAAGTAAACGTATGCAGTTTAACAAACTCGTGATTCCTCAGAAAGAAAACGACAAATTCATAATCCAATACCGACGTTAATAGAAAGTCGATCCTGCGAACAGTTGTTATGTTCCATCGCTCTCACGACTTTCCTACTAGGACTAAACAAACCTTCTGGTAGTTAAGAAGTTCTTAATCTATCCTTTAAACATTGCTCAGAATACGAAGAGCCTATGGAAACACACGATTTGCTGAAAATATGCGTAGTCTCATTATTGTGAAGGTTAACGCGCGTTGTTGCAGATCTCTGACTATCGATCTGCGTTTTCCAATATTTGAAATCTCTAGTCTTGGTTAATCTTGGTTAATGAGCGCGTGTTGTGCAGTGGTTGGAGGTGCCACCGCGACTGTCTGGGAGGAGAGCAGCACTGGCTCGATGCATCGGTAGGCCACCGCGAGTGTTGTAAAGGCTAGATATGAATTCAGTCACCTCCAACGATACTTAATGAAGTTGTATGCATGGCACATTCCTCAGGGATTGATCAACGCCGAGAGTTTTCTTAGTCTTGGTTATTAATGCGAAATAATGCCCAAAAGAAAAATCTCAGTCAGAACCGTAATCTTTCGGTGTTAACCAAACACCGATGCGAAACACGTTGGTCTTCATTGGTAGCATCGTAGAAGTGATTGGATGGCTTTTTAGTAAGCCCTGAACTTGCAGTTCTATTGAGTATCGTGAAGGAGTTTTCATCCTACTAGATTAGTCTAGTACCAATTACCTACCCCTATCGGATGGCGCCTTTCATTAAGCTGGAAAATGAGACAAATCCAACGACCACGTTTGTATTACAGGCTATGGGCTTGCTTACTAGGCCATCTACATGGCCCTATTCGCGCTGTAGGGTTAACGGTGACGCTGTAGAATTTTTAGGGTTTCCCTTATGACTATAGTCCATCGTTCTATTCAATGAATCACAAGTCTAATTGAGCGTGATTGGTGATCGCCGTCACTGAAAAGCGACTTTTAGCAAATTTTTTGCGTTCCTCGCATTCGCATCGCCACCGTCATTGGCTGCGAGGACGGCTAGAGTGACAGGCATAGCGCGCAAGTAATGAATTGTGTTTTCCTGGCGACTTCAAACCAGTTTAGCTCGAGTTCGCGAAGAAAGTGTCGTTCGATGGCGGCACCACATCCTGTGTCCTAGTTTGCCGTAGGAAAAACCTTGTTGTAATTATTTAGAGATAGGACAGAACGATGATCATTATAGAACAGCTGTAGTGAGACGTCGAAGGTGTTATTTTGTGGCATGTGGAAGATTTTCCATTAATGAGCTCTTTACCAAAGAAAAAATTTGAGGAAGACTCTGAGACTCTGACGGCTATGAGGAAGACAATGACGACGGATCGTTAACCGAATGAAGTTGTTTATCAATCTCGTGTTAGCCCATGGATTTTTATGAGATATCTTTAACACTGCTTGTTGCTTCCAGCTTTCTAATAGTTTCATTCGTAAAATGAAAAGTTAGAGTTACTGATAGTGAGCGAAGTATAGATTTTTGACAAGAATAAGAAGCAGACGTGGACAGAACAACTCTGACGTAGTGTTATTTAAACCTTCTCATCTCAGATTGTGTATAGCATATTAACTGAGCACGTATCGACTCGAACAAAGAACTAATCGAGTTGGGGAGATGTGAGGATAGTTTCAGTACAGTAGAGTACAATGGTATATTGTACAAGGTGGACTCTGGTTTCGGTTCTTTAGTGTAATAGGGAGAATTTGATTTTCATCGATGGCGAACATTTTTAAACACCATGTCTTATAAGAATGGACGTAACAATTCTCACAACAAGCCAGAGAGGGGCAGAGCCAAAGTTTTCCTTTTAGAAACGTTAAAATTCTGTTTACATTCGCTTACGGAACGCTGGATTAGAGTAGAGTTTCCTATTCCTACTGCCTGAATCGATTTGTAGTGATCTAAGAATAAAGTACTTCTGGTATCCCACTTTTAAAATCCAGCAATTTTTATAGTAGTGCTTTTTTATGTATCTTTATAACATTTATTAAAAGCCAACTAACTTACAGTTAACTGTTTTTTTCCAATGGGAAAAAATGAGGTTGGTATTACACCATTTATTAGCACAGAACAACCCACGTTTCGTGTTTTCACCCTCTTGAGGGTCTGGAAAGTCTAACTTATAGTTCATGCTTAGTATACGTCATATCGTCTAAAAACGTTTCCGGAGAACCGTTATTCAGCACAGAGACCTATTTAGACCACCAATCGGGTACAGTTGATTGCGCTGAACAATAATATGATCGGATTATAGTATTCTGAGGCGGAGGTGGCATACAAACGATTCGAGTGAAGCATAACTAAACTTCATCGCTAGTGCGTCCTTCCTGGTTGACCGATGTGAGGTGATGACTAATCCCTTCTCTACTGAACAGTAGTTTAATCGATCTGAAGCGTGTAATCGATAGGGATTGTGTGAGCGATCAATATCGTGGCGGCGGGGCGAATTCTAACGGCGCGCAATCACTCCCAGTTCCCCGAATGTAAAAGGTCAATGCGAGACGAAGTTTACATAACTATCTGTATATTCTGCATATTCGGCAGTTCTCTGGCTACCGTATTCTCGAACTCGCTGAAGTCCTGCCAACTGTACTGCTCTGAGCGAAATCTTGTAAGTGCTTTTTAAACATTGGGCGGGCCTGCTCCCTTGCTCCCCACTTTTACATTTTTAATTCTTATTTTTGCTTGTTCAGTGGGATAATGGAGTATGCTTTGTAAGTGCTAGCGTAGTTAATAAGATTTTCAACTTTATTTGGATTTCACTTACGTCATCATAATTTCGCTCAAAGCGAGGGAAAACGAGAACGACGACAACGACGCAATGAAATCGCGAATCATACAACGACATAGGGCATTCCTGATGTTCGTGCGCAGTGGAAAATTTTGAAAGAGAAGAAGAAGGAAATAATCGTCGCCTTATTAAGTAATTATGACCTTGGTATTTCGTACTCGGCTGGTTGTGAGTCTAATCGTTCGAATGAAAATTTGGGTCCTTCCCATATCCAAATGACTTATATCTTTTAGCTGTTCAAAATGGACTGTAGAAAATGAAAGAAGACTCAGAATCCGGAAAAATGTCTCGCATTTTCAATGCATTTTTACAAGTTTGTGCAATTCCACTAGTCGTCAACTGCATGGAAGCAAGTAAGCGCAAAGCTGTTTCACAAGCTTCATTCTTCACTTTCGAGAATTTTCGCGTGGTTATACAGGTCATTTAAGTAGAAGCAGAAGTGGGTGAGAAACTTTCCAGACGTCTCATTGTGCAGTCATGGATCCAGCTACAATTTATTTCAAGTACTCCAACATAGTGATTAACGGACGAAAGAAAGGGTGTTGTAAAAGTAAGTCGTATGGCGATTTTTAAAGGTGCGTGTGGCGCAACGGTCGGAGGCGCCCTGCAACACACACATGGAATCGATCACCGCGCCCATGGCTCACCAAGCTCTCTATCCCTCCGGGGTCGACAAATAAGTACCAGACTTCTCTGGGAGGATAGTAGCACTGACTGGATTCATCGGTGGGCCACCGGGAGGCATTGTAAAGGCCAGATAGGCATTCAGTCACCTCACGATGCTTAATGAGATCGAATAGATGGCACATCGCTCAGGGATTGACCAACGCCGAGGGTTTTATCCTTTATCCTTTCATTACGATTTTTAATAGTTAGTACTTTTTTTCGTGAAATAGGTAAAAGATTGAAAAACATCTTTTGTTCCATCTGAATATATCCAAATAATTCCGTTCGTTTCTTCTCCATGTCTTCGTAACGTTACGTCGTTGCGGGGAGAGCTAAAAAAGTTTGCTTTCACGGTCTCATAAACTATACTGAAGAACATTCTGAAACGAAGGCTGTCGTTTTCTCTTCTCACGTTTTGAAAACTTTCCTAGTTTTTTTTTTTTTGTTATAAACTGAGCGAAGCGAATAAACCACTGAGGCTGACTATCTTTGGAAGTTTTCTCAAGCATGAATAGGTGCCCATGCTAATTACACCATCCTTCGTTCCTCGCTTCGCAAATTAGTACCAGGAGTGCCTTTTGGCAGTAAAAACACTGACTTAATATATCGTTAGTTTCCAGTAAGTCACTGTGTTAACCAAGTATGGATTCAAACACATGTGGAATGATGAATAACCTTGCATTGGCGCTTGTGGCTATGTTTTCAAACATTCCCAAGCATAAAAAATCTGTTTCATTGAGTTCACACGAAATTGTCTAATAAATAGTTTGTTTTTAAAATTTGAATGAGAAAGTGGGCAGCACAGTGGTAGTGATCGCTTTCATTATTGAGAAGGCCCAACTTCCTAGGCCCTCGTTGGATCCAACTCCAGGCCAACGAGGCTTCCAATCTCTCCGCGGTCGGTAATTGGTGTCGCACTATTTTGGGACAATCTGATTTCATCCATTCTGTGAGGAAACGCAGAACGACTATCTCAGGATTCCAGAGAGGATCGTCTCCACCAATAGTCAACGGCATTCTTGGCGAAGACGAAAAATCCTCAAGGAGCGCGAAAGCCATACGCAGAAACTTTCAAGACATTCGCCGTTGTTGGATATTAGGAAAAAAATCGAATTCGAGGAGTACTGGGATCCACATAGCGTTGTACATGTGATGTCGGGTTATGTGATAAGTAAATAAGTAGATAAAAAAATTCTATAGCAATTTTTTTAGTCTCAAGCAGAATCGCATTTATTTATAATATGCAAAATTGTTTATTTAAGGCATTTCCACTGGCACGTGGTGAATTCAAATGGAGTCAGGACAACCTGGAAAAGTGCGACTACAGCTGCGGGATTGCTTCGGTATGGTTTGCCCAATTTTTCCGCAACTTTGATGTTTTTTACGATGTTTAATCCTATTCTGAATCAGTCAATAGTTTTTCTGTTTGAAAACAAAAGGTTTTAACTTCTAAAGAACTAAGAGCTTTTTATAGAGACGCATATTGTACTTTTAAAAAATCATTTATGAAATGATTATTAGCTGTTGTTAATCAACGCGATCTTGTTTGCCTTCATTCTTTTCTGCAGCCCTACCATACCGTACTTCGAGCGCATAGTGCACACTACGCTCGTTGGGTGCCCTATCGATATATTATAGAAGCTACTAAAAAGTGTTATATGTGACTACTCCTTACTATCGAAAAATATATGAAGCAGACGATGCCAGTCTCAAAATTTTGAAGCATTGTCGTTCACGAAAGATGTCTTCGTAATCTGGAATGTTCATAGTGTCATCATGGCTGTCATGACTTGGACGAGATGTCGTCGAAGTGCGAGACGCGTTGTATCGAAGAAGGAATCAGTTATGATAGTTGCAGTCAAGGCTGTTTTGCTGTTCAACACGCGTTCCTGGCACAAGTACAAGGTGTAGTTCATTTTTACAAAGATTCAACGCACGATAACATAGAAAATCAATCGCCTCCTTAGGAGAGCTACCGTTACAGTTCAGTGTGAAAACTGAAACTTCAAACACGCAGAGAACCACACTTTTAACCAGAATGTAAAGATTTTGTTGTTATTCTCTCGATTATTAAAAAGATGAGAAGGGAAGGATTATACTGGTTTAGATGAATATTTAAATGCACTTTCTAAGCATCGTGTTTGATGTAGGCTAAATTTGTCCTATTAATGGTAAGGCTGTATCTTATAGAGGGTCAGTAGATCTGTTCGTCTACTTTATTAAGTTTTTTCTTCGTCTTTCAGAACTTCTTTATCAAGTAACTGTAACGATTGATGTCGTTGATGACACTTTGCACTTGCTTTGGCAATTTCCGGAGACGGTTCTTGCAGAGGTATGTACAGCCTATCATTCGGTGAGGTTCGGAAAGTCCATGAGCTCCTTATTACCAATTTAATCTTCTCCTTTTATTTACTTCTAACTGCGTTTTCTTCATTCGCCTTTTAACGCTTTTTTTAGAATTATGATTTTTTAAGCATAGGTTGCACGGATCTCTAATCCAGTTACATCATCATCTCAGCAATCATTAAGACCTAAGCCTAAAACATATTTAACACGTTTTCAGAAGGGTATTATTCTTCACCGAAAATACTTTAGAGGTCATTTAAGCCTGATATTTAAAAGTTACGTTTTGTTATAAATTGTACACTTATATCTAATAAACAATGCATCTGGCGAAATTTTCAAATGGTTCAGATGCGTTAAACTACGAAGTACAATGAACAATGTTTTAACTTTCTATTTTCTGCCTTTTCTTTCTTCGTGGCACAGAACGACGTGAAAATAACTATAGGGATACTGAGATGTGAGCAAAAATGAGAACCTCAGTGAATGTCGAACCGACAGTTATCCTTTTCGGAGGCTCACGTGTTATCCTCTGCACCAACGGAGTTCTTTGCTTTGCCTTTCTCCCAGCTATTCCCTTTGACGAGTGATTGTTGATAGGACCGATAGAGTGAAAAAACTGGCGTAGATAAAAACAAAGCAAGAGCTTCTGTTAATGTGGAAGAGAGCGTGTGATCCCACCGTAGGGGCAATCGTGGGTTCAAAGCTCAGCGAAGGTTCTGAGTTCTGCTCATATCTCAGCATCCCAGTGGTTATAATAAGATGCTTTGCGATATAAACGACAAATCGAGAGAATGTCATGAGTAAATTCACCATTTTATTTATTTTGTTTCATTTTTTATTTCATGACCCCGCTTATCTTTTCCTTTTTCCATTTTATGACGCCACTTATCTTTTCCTTGTAACTAATATTTTTGTTATTAGGAGGTTGGAACACACTAAACGATCAATCCATGCTAGTTTTCATAACATTTTCATTTCTATCTCAGCACATCTCGGTATCGTTGTGGTTGTATTTCACATCATATCGTGCCAAGCAGAATTATAGTAGGTAGCAAATGAAAGTAACATTAACATTGTGGCTTAACTGGGTTCAATACCGATTTGTGCTCCCCAGATCAACCCCGGGTGATTGCTTATGGCAGCGTAAGGTAGAAAACTAGCCGTGAGAAACGCAAAGCAAAGGCTCAGTGGTGCAGTGTATAATACGCGATCTCTCGGAAAGAATATTCGCGGTTCGATCTAGCCCGGAGTCCAAGTTTTGCGAATATCTCAGCATCGTTGTGGTTGTGTTTCACATCATACCCTGCTGTGAAAAATTATAGTAGGCAGCAAATAAAACGTTAACGTTTTCAATTTCGATTTCATTTATTTTAACTTATTATTTACTGCCTCCTCTTTTTAGCGGCGGGGTATGTATTGCGAAATATAACTTTAATGATGCTGAGATATTTGTCAAACTGCGGACCGCAGGTGTCTGCGGTGGGGAACGAACGCGCTATTATCTTTTCCAGGGAGTAACGCACCATGCGGGCCCTTCATTTCGCCTGTCTCAGCTGGTTCTATCGTTCTTTTTGCCATCAGCAATCATCCGTCAGCGGGATTGATCTAGGTAGCCCAAATCGGCAACGAACTCAGTTAAGCTGAGGCTGCAGTTATAATCACAGTTTTAACTTATTATTTACTGTCTACTCTTTTTAACGGCAGGGTATGCGTTGGATGGTTGCTGATGGCAAAAAGGTCGATAGAACTAGCTGAGAGACAGGCGAAACGAAAGAACAACATGGTGTGGTGGTGAACGCGTTCGTTCCCCACCGCAGACACCTGTGGTCCGGAGTTTTGCAAATATCTCAGCATCATTAAAGTTGATTTATTTTGTCCCGCACGTAACATCACGGCTCTGAGGAAGGCGAAGTCGCCGAAACGTCAGCCATCGATCAATAACATCAAAAACAACGACAACGACAACGAAGATCTGTACCAACCTCTCGTCAGCTTAAGAATATCATTTTATAAGATCACATAAATAAATATATCAACTATCCATGCGGAGCTTTATAGAATGTCGGTCTTTCAAGTTGATTTATTTTGTTTTATTTTTTATTTCATAGCCCTGCATGTAGTTAACATGTATAACACTGTGCGCATCTCAACACTTCTTGCATTGGATTCCTTCCCTTGCATCTATCACTTACGAAGTCCTTCGCACTTTTTTCATAAGGATTCGACTACTGCTTGCTGATTTTTCTTTGTTATGATTTTCCTTGAAAACTGGTCGAGTCATTCTCCCCTGGCATCCTAGGAGTCGTGCTAGAGCGCTTCCATGTCTATTTTAAAGAGTGAGCTTGTTGTACACAAGTGTGGTACTAATTTTTCGTCCCTGGAGTAATGAAAGGCCTGGTGAGACTGGAACTGGCTCGGACCAGCACCTGATTACGTTGGGCAGTCCTCGTGGTGAACAGAATCACTAACACTGCACCAGCGGCTCTTTTTTTGATTCTGTTTCTTCAGAAAATAACTGTATTCATAGCCATCGTTATCAAGGATGACAGCTAGTTCTGAACCACATTCTTACAACAAAAAAAAAAACTGCGGTTCGGCAATGATGACTCAGTTAGCCAATCCGTTTTTATTGTTTTCACAGTCCTTGAAATTCTTGTCGGTTAAAGTGTTATCTTAAAGCGCGAAACAAGTGACGGTCTGAAAGCGTTATGTTGAGGCTCTATGGCGAATGAGTACAGCTGTCGGCTTAAATTCCTCTACTTTCATCCGAATCGCTGTTGCTTGTGATCGTGCGAAAACCGGTCTCGGTGTCACTTAAGTTCGATTTTTGTAATGGCAGCGGCGAACGATCCGAGCTGTTTTGTGGAGCGAATGACGTAGACCATATTGTTGGCCTCCAGCAATTTCAGTTGACCAAGTCTGAGTCTGTTCCAATAAGAACACTAGCTTTATATTTTAATCATGTAGATCGGATTCTAGTCCAGCATCGTGAGTCGTCGCCAGTGAAAAGCGGTACAGGTGTTGTACATGTAACCTACCCAGCTGTCGCCTTCAATCGCGAACCTCCTTATGAAATATTGTGGCATGAATGAAGTACCAGAGATTTACGAATGATGATTAATAAGGAATTTTAATCGTTGAATAAAGTAGAGAGCATTCAACGAAACCTCACTTGACGTATTTCACTGGCTGAAGGTACCACTCGATGACATCACCAAGTTGAGTGCACTTGATTCGAATGAAACCGAAGCTCGTCGCATAAAGTGTCTTCGTCAAATCTTAAATGCTTTCCAGACCAAGGACAGTGTTCGTAGTGCGTTGTCTTTGTTGGAGCGTTTCAGTAAATGCAGAACCAGCTGTACTGCGACGAGTAGCATTCAGCCAAAACTGCTTTGGTGCTTGAATTCGTCGACGTATTAGCGCAAAACAAGTGCTCGTAAAATATGATAATGTCGATCATTTTATCGACTATGATAATGTCGGTATTTCTATCGATCTCTATCGACTATTCCTATTCCACGTTTCCGTCGCAGCTGTCCTCGTGCTTGTCTTATATCTTTGATATAAAACAATTTACAGCGTTCTTGCCATAACATACCAAGTAGTTTACCCGTTTGTTTTAACCTCGAAGAAATCTGAAAAAAAGCTCAGCACTGGTTCATATTTCTTATGTTAAATTCTTAATTTTCACGAAACTGTTTAGAATTATATGACAGACGCGTTGATCCTTTTGTTTGGCTACATCGAAGAAAACTCAGACTCGTTAGCTGTAAGGTAACTTTAACAAACGGTTAAAAATTAAAAGTAGATCCCAGGATTGACTTTCTATTAACCTCGGCATTGGAATATGAATGCGTCGTTTTCTTGTTCAGCAATCGCAAGGTTGTTAAACAGCATACATTTACTTCCATAGAGAAATACAATACAATACAACGCTAGCTGACGTTTCCGCAGTATCGCCTTCTTCAGAGCCGCTTTTTACATGACTTCCAATGAGGAAGTTTAGAACAGCTGATTATAGTCGCATATGGTTGACGACCTTTTTTTCTTTAAAAAAAAGCGGCTCTGAAGAAGACGATACTGCCGGAACGTCAGCTAGTGTTGTATTGTATTGTATTTCTCTATGGAAGTAAATGTATGCTGTTTAAAATCCTCGCGATTGCTGAACAAGAAAACGACGCATTAAAAATAGAATTTTTAAAGCGGACCAACTCATGCGCATCTTCTAAGGGGCCAGGTAGATACAAGAGACAGGATCCTTCTCTATACTAAGTCTAAACTCTTCATCTAAGGTAGTCTGAAAACTAATGGAATTATCTAGTTCTTAACTTTAAATACATACATCTTCGCTCGCAGAGAGCTCTATTAACCGATGTAAACAACAAGAGTGCGGCTGTGAAGACAAGGTATTTTAGTGAGTTCCTGTCGTACTGAAGTCGATGAGTCATTTAAAAGCTCTTTCGGAAGCGGTGCGGTTTTTCAAAGTTATCCCAACGGGTTAAGCAATGTCTGTAAAAAGTGCCATTCGGTTCATCAAATAACTATTGAGTAGATATTGAATAAGGAGAATTTCTTAATTCACTTCACTCAATCTTTGCAGTATTGTTGGCCGGGGAAACGTCTTAGTGCAACAAAACCGAATCCCCATCGATCACAAACTTTGCAGTTCGTCATGTACTTCGCGGAATTTCCAAGAATATTCTTTACAGCAATTACTTTACTAGGATTTAAAAATTTTGATGGATGACTTTATTTGCACAGAGCACGAAGAAGTGATCGTGACTTTAGTAGGATATCATTCTTCTTCGTTAAAGGTCTTAATGGTTACTTTTCTCGAGCTTTATCGATCATCGTGCAAAGGAGATTCTTAGTCGCACGTGACAATTTGATCTATAGTAAGCCTTTATCCTTAACTGCTTAAATGAACACAAAACAGACTTTATTGCGACGATCTTTCCGCTTTTCTTTCAATCCATACTACGTGCAGGTTAGAGAATTCTTTCTTCGGTTGAGTCTTCCCGAAATATTTGAGTTACAACTATTTCTTCGGCATTGGTTTGGACCTTTGTGCACATATCTGAACCAGCGTTTTGGAATCAGAGGGGCTAGTCTCTGGTCGTTTTCATCTTCAGTATTTTCATCTCGATCACAAAACTTTTGATGGCCCTTATGGTTGGTGGTAATGGTCCTGTGACTAAAACCAACCTTGAAAGTGCTACTAGTTTCTAACGTGGAAAAAAGCACGCTCGAGTCACCTTTTACTGCGCACTTTTCTCGAGTATAGCAATTTTGGACTTAATTTTGCACAAACGCAAAGGCGTTTATATAAAAATTTTCTTAAAAACGCTTATTAGAGGGGCAAAGCAATGGTGTGGAGCTTTTGTGATAACGAAGTATCAAAACATGAAACAATAGGACAGTCATCATTTCCCAGGTCGTCTAACACCTGTGTTGGGCGGAGAAGTGGAGAGTGTTAGCGGCCTCACATGTTCTGTTGGAGGAAACCAAAAGCTACCGAAAGGTAACCAAGAGTATAGTGGCAGAACCATTTGGACTTCCCATGAGTACTACCCCACCAAAGACAGCAGAAATGACGTGCTGTAAACTGTGTGTTTAGTTGAGCTCATCGTATATGTAAACGGTGAACAGTGAACCAAGAAGCTCTCAGAACGAATAGAAAAGCTACGTTACATCCATAAGATGACTAAGGAAACTGTCGAATATTATACAATAATGAATTTATCTGTGGTGGTGTAAGTTTTCTATACCCTCTCTATGGTTTTAATTTTTGAACACCTTTTTTCTTGCTTAATTTCAGGTTCAGGAAATCGCTGCTGCTGATGTCAGGTGGTATGTTCAGAGTAGGCCATCTAGTAGAAAAACTGGCTGGAAGTGGACTCCCTTTCCAGCAACCGTAAGAACTTATTTTGTTTCATATTTTCAAAAGATAAATCACTCACCGTGACGACCTGAGATCATCTTAAACATGAGAAACTATTAGGCTTTCCGCAATTCTACACTTTCGTCAGAGATACACCTTCCCGTTGACCCCACTCCTAGTCTTTTGGTATGTTCTATGCTTTTTTACAGCCATAAATGTATGCGTTTCATCTTAGCATGTGTTTTCATGTGCGCCTTGCCATTAACTACCGTAACTGGGTCGCTGTGTCACATGCGGTCACGTATCAAATGCCTCTTCGTGTACTACCTACTCGTCTCGAACTCTCTTCACAGCTCCAACTATCTACCGATAAAATTGCCATTTGTTGGAAAGGGGATGAGTCTATGGTACGGTTGAATTTATTTGTAAAATTGATTTCTTGCCACCGAAGGCCTTAAGTCCATTCATGAAATTGATCGACTAAGCAGAAAATTCTTAAAGATTTCTAGAAGGAGTTCAAAATCTCCTTGGCCACACTTGACGGCAATTCGCTTTTCTTGGAATTCACCGATAAAAGGTAGAAGATTTTCAAGAATTTGTTAATGTCCTTATGCAAGCATAAATGTACTGAGTTTAGACGTATGAAACTGCTCTATAATGTTAGAAAAATCATTTAGTTCTTAATTATGGATTTTAAGAAAGTCTGAAGTAAAAAGTCTTATGAAAGCTGATCGAAATCTGAAAGGCAGATTTGTCTTGATATTGCTGATTGAATGAAAGCATGAAGCGCTTACTAACAGTCAAACATTATCTTTGATACTTGATACTTGAATGGCCCTTCCTCACTGATTGTGCGAGCCCCAGCATAATCTCCACCACTCGGACAATTGCTGGTTAAACCACTATGGTTCCCTGGAGTCCCGAGGCCAGCCTGACCAAAGTCTGCTCCAGATCTTCATCGCCACAGGCAGTCGCAGCCGTCCTGGTTTAGAAGGAGATTTGCCACCATGCGACTTTGATGCCAGAACGGTGGTGAATCCTGATATTGGTTTACTCCTAGCTAGGCTTCCTGATGGAAACGCCTGACTCCATTTCAGCTTGGGAGACCCTGCGTGGTTGGCGAACCGTTGAGAGGTATCTTTTGATATCTTGACGATAATTGCGTCGCGATTCAACGTTGAGCTGATATCGCTTAACAAAGTTTTTGAAATGTCAGTTCATTGCGTCAAGTGTTCCGTTGCGGTTGATGGGCGATCAGGTGCTTTGATTATGCTTTAAAAATTTTTTATACATGTCATATCTACTGTGCGGATTCCAGTACTTCTCACATTCAATTCGTTTCCCCGCATCCAACATGCACTGTAGTATTCCAACTTTTACGTGTAACTTCAGCTGCTGCTTGGTGATTTCCATTTCAACTTGAATGTCGTAGAATACTGGTCTAGTCGAATCTTCCTGGAATCCTGAGATACCCGTGCTACAGCGTTCCCGTTTGGGTTACAGAGAGCATTTTCTTTCTGGGCAAGTCCAGTACCAATTTCGCAACCCCGGAGGTATGAGAGGTTTGGTGGGCCCTGGCGGGATCGAACCAGCGCTGTGCTCGTGATGACCGCTATCACTACTGCTGTGCTATCCGCCTCTTTGCTACATTAAATAATCTGAACAAAATGAAGATCGGCTTCTGGTTTGTGACAATTTTTGGAAAACAGATAATAACAGTTGTGTATATAGCATAGACCGCTTATAATTGTGCGTATTAGGAACATCAAACGAATTCTTGAGCAAGGCAAACTCGTAGCATTCAACTCCCTTTCCACTTGTCAGCCAAGTTATGATCACTCATTCTATTTATCAAATTGCTACAGGCCATTTGAGGCTGAAAGAAGTAGCGGCGTTATTAGAACTACACTGCACAAGCTATTCTACCTAAAATTAGTTTCGCGACTTCAGAAGATGAGATATGATGAACACGTATACTGAGCATCGGTAGTTGTCTCGGCATTTTCGTTGTACTAGTTTACGTTTAGCTGCACTTCTGGAAAGCTATTTCGAACTCCTATTTGGGTGCATTTGCTTGTGGTGGGGGCCAACCTAACTAAATGGTAGTTAGACGCGAAGAACGATCCCCACCCCCGATAACAATAACGTGGTAATGTGTCGCAGTGTTACTAAGTATTGCAACTCAAAATTGGCAGTCTCCAATCAATTGAGTACGAATTCCTTTCCAAACGTGTAATTTGTCGGGTTGGTGACATTATTTTAAGTCGATGAAAATATGATACAAGACGGAAGAATTTCCATCATAGCGTCTATTTTGTTGGTGAAGGTGCTATTTGTTGGAATCGCTTCCGAAGGAGAATTGCTGTCGAGCTACTCTCACTGATGTCACCACTCAAGATCAAGGCCAATCGATCAGCTTCAAATTGGATATAGTTCAACCGACTACAGGTATTAGCCTCTCCTTAATGTCCTCTCCTGCTGTTATTGTAGTTTTTTCTATCAGTCGCAGTGAAAGTTAGGGAATAGTTATGATGGGCACACGACATAACTATTTATCGATTATTATTCTTCATTCACAGCCTTTATGATGACATGGCAGCATAGAAATAGGGACGTTAAAGAATGAAATACAGTGTTTAGTTAACATTAAGACTCCGTTTTGCACTACTCATGCGTGGAGGGAGAGGGGGCAGAATGTCAGTTTGAGTTGACATCAATTCAAAACGTACGTGCAGAGAAAAGGAGAGAGAGGAAGTCAAATAGATGCCGCAGCGACACAGATTTAGGCGGTAGACTTAATGTGTGTTTCAAAGGTTACACATATAAAAAGGAAAACAAGTTTGTCCGTATGTTGAAATCAACGAATCTGGGAACTCTTCTGAAGAGGAATGTAATTATAACTAGTTACTTCTTTTTTAGTGGAGCTTTCTTCAATTATTTATTGTTGAGGATGATGACATTTGATATTTCATTTGATTTCTATCTAATAATTGCCGCTAGCGCTTTAGTGCCGACTGTCGAGGATTCAGTACTAGCGACGTCTCGTCTCATTCTTTCTACGGGCACCCATCTTCTTCAGATGAGGAACTCTGACGACTACATTGTATCAGAAGAGCCCTTATCAATACCATTTGAAATACCAGAAGGCGATCTCATAACCTGTACGTTATAGTTGAAAATACCTTTTAGTATGCCTATTTTCCCACTGATTCGGCAGAAAATTGTTAACATAACACTCATTCTAGAATAGTTAAGATTTCCAGATCTCGCCTTCTTCAGATCCCAAAGAAGTCATACAAACTCGCAGTAGCTGACTTGGCCAATGTAACCTTAAACTAATTAAGTAACTAATTAAGCTGCTCTGCCATAGCTTTCACCTCAAAATCTTCTCAACATTACTTTTGTCTTGTGTTTACGTTTACATAGGGAAGTAGTGGTTTGAAAGCAAATAACACTATCGATTATGGAAGTAGGAACTTCATTCATCCACCTTTGCAGGCTTGCAAGGCATTTCACACAATTCCTTAGTGGTTGGTAGTAAACGTGGTTCATTATGGCTGCTTTCATTGGAATACAATGATACCGTTGTCTACACTACTCCGACCATAGTACGTCAAGGAGAAGAAGAGGGACATGCTGCAACGCAAATCGATTACGGTATTTTCATGGCGTTAGGAATAGGAAATAAAAAATCGGAATCAACTAAACTACTATTGTTAAATAAATGGAAAACGCGAGCGTTTCTGCAAAATCTTTGCACGTGGGGGTAATTTTCTAGAAGTTATGCGATAGCGTAGCATTTTGTTTCTTCTGAAACGTTCGCGTTAGTGAGACCCGAGATCACTATGAGTAATTACTTGGAAAAACAACTGAGAAAAAAACACTGTTATTCGTTTAGCTATAAATGCATTTCTTTTGTGTTTGAGAGCTAAACAAACAAGTTCGTGGTTGAAGAAGGTAGAACTAGTAGATAGGATTAGCAAATTTATCGACTCTGACATCTATCATCTTCCTTAGAACTGTAGTACGTATTTGAATAATTTAGTTTTTTTTTGAGGAACATCTAGTTTTGTCTTCGTGTTTTCAGACCCAATGCAGCGTGCCGTTTATGTGGTGCTCTACGAAAAGGGCATCGTCCGCTGCACAATCGACAAGCCCTTTTGCTTCCTGGTTCCCAGTTTTGATTCTCTCAATCCAATACGGAATGTTGCTGTTGACAGTAATAACGGGTGAGGTGTTCGTAAATTTAACAGCTGTTACGGTGAATATCATTCAAACTTATTCATTCCAGTTTTCTGTACTTCCTCTGCGCTGATCATCAAGTTTACCGATCAGAACTGCTTCCTTTTGAAACGGTGGAAAACTACCAGTTTTCGAACATTCAGTCGAAATCAGGTGATTTTGACCATTTCAACTATATGAAGGGATTCCTGCTATTCTCACTTTCAATTGTTTTCCAAAGGCACTACAAAGACATAAGTAAAAACACTTTCGAAAGTCGACGACACGTCGGTTACCTGTTCTCGCTAATGATTTATTGGTTTTTCAGAAATTCCTCTTGCTTCAGCTATTGCAATAGACAAGAAGAAATTCCAGCTTCTGGCCGCTTTACAAAACGGTAGTTAGTATGTCTACGTTTGCTTTATTCAAAACGAGCTATGCAATCCCTTATAATCACTGCAACACGTATAGTCCCTTTGATCGCAGAGTGACTCAAGCGAGCGCCAGTAAATCTTCGATTTTTCCTTGTAGCGTGCAAGAGTAGCCGAATGGGTTCTGTTCGCTCTAGGAACTCGTTGAACATCATATCTTTCTTTTATGCCTTTCGTGAAAAACTCTGACCATCGGGTCGATGGTCTTCCTGCAGTGCGTTTGATATCCCGAGGAATCCAGTCACTAACGGGTCCTGTCCATCGGTTGTCATTCATACGCATTAGGTGACCAGCACAACATATCTTCGACTGTTTGGCGTACAGAACGGCATCCTTGATTTTTGGTCGTTGGCGCAGGTCAGAGCTTCGGATCTCTTCCCTTACTTTCGTGGCACTGGATATGCCTTGCATCGTCCTTTTGACTGCGCGTTCAATAACGCTGACTGATCTATCGTCCTGTTTACGCGTGACCAAGTTTCTGACGCATACGTTAATGCAGGAAGTACCGCTGGGTCGAAAAGGTGGGCACGGAGTCGGATGTTCTTTGTTCTCCTCACTACATTCTCGATGCTCTTGAAAGCTCCCCAAAGTGCTCGTTTCCTTCTGCTCAACTCTGGAGCTAAGTCGTTCATCATTTTGATTTCCCGATCTAGATAGAAATAGCTAGAGCATTTGGAGACATTCGATCCGTTGAGCGTGAGTGGGGATACGAAACTAATCGGTTCCTCGTGAACATCGTTTTTGTGAGATTGTGTGTGCGACCACGCGTTCAATAACACCCAGTGATCTTTCATTCTGCTTAAGCAGCGACCACGTTTCTGACGCATACGTTGAGGCACGAAGAATTGTTGGGACGAAGACGTGGTTATGAAATCGGATGTTCTTCGTTCTCCTCATTATATCTTCAATGCACTTGTAAGCTCTCCGAGCCATCCACCTTCTCTTGCTCGACTTTGATGCCACGTCGTTCATTATATTGATTTTGCGACCTGTATAGACGTAGCTGAGATATTTCTTCTGATAAGCGTGAATGGGACGTGCGAAACTATTCCGTTCCTCATGAACATAGTTTTTGTGTGTTTTAGAAGACCAATCATTCCACAGGCTTTATAAAAGTCGGTTTGCATTCCTTACACTTGGCTAATGTTTAGTACTAGAAGAACGATGTCATCAGCAAAACGAAGATGGTGTAATTGCCGGCCATCGATTTCACTCCCATATTATCCTACTCCAATGTTCGCATGATGTTCTGGACGGTGGCGGTAAATAATTTTGACGAGAAGGTATCGCCTTGCCTTACCCCTCTTTTGACGTCAATGTTAACATCGTTGTAGAATGGTGATACCTTGGTTGTGAAATTTTCGTACAGCTCACGAAGAATCTTTGTGTGCTGAGTAGGGACTCCTTGACTATCAAGGGCTTTCAAGACTGCTTCTATCTCAACTGAATCAAAGGCCTTCTGTTAATCGATGAAAGTGAGACAGAACGGTCTTCTGTGCTCTCACGATACTTCAATGAGCCTTGCTATCGTGTGGATGTGGTCCATCGTGCTAAATCCTTTTTGAAACCCTGCTTGCCCACATGGCTGCTTTTCGTCTAGTGTTCTGTCAATCCTATTTAGGATGAAAAGTTTGTAGACGACAGAAAGCAAGCAGATTGGGCGATAGTTGCCGATATCGTGCAGGTCACCCTTCTTGAACAATGACACGGTCTTGCTGGTCTTCCAGTGAGTAGGGACCTTGCATTCAGACAGGTAATGTGTGAAGAGTAGAGCCGAGCCAGTGTGTTTACGAGGGCTGGCGGAAGGTTTTTCAGATGTTCGGGTCTTATTCTGTCCAGACCTGGTGCTGTTCGCCTTTTCATTTTTTCGTGTCGTCTTGGCCAGGCCGATGGCTTGCATGAGAAACTCTGCTATCGACGACTCGAATGCAAGTGTACGTGCATTGTAGGTGCATATCGTCACCTTAGTTCTTTGCAGTCTAGGCTGCTTCCATTGGCCCTGAGATTTTAGCAGCCTCTCCTTACTCGTCCCACCCAACGCTGCCGAATTGAGGGCTCTTAAGGGGTCAAGGGAATAAGACCCATTCCTTTTACTGTGTTTAGCATTTTTGATACTCGCGTATAGCTTGCTGGGGTCTGAACATGGGGGCTGGGTATACTCATGGGTAGCTTGCCAGTCTCTCCCAAAGTGAACATGGAGCTTATTTGTTGGAGGCGACTCCTAGCCGCCTCTTATATTGCACGCTTGTGGCCGAATTGACCCGCAGAATACAATCCGCATAAACAAGAAAGCACCCACACACGCATGAATGAATACGCCTAGCAAATACAGAAAGTGTGACCAAATCGGCGTAGCAGAAATAGGTAGTCCATCACCTGGAAGCACCTGCGTCTCATGGGAGCAGAGGTCGCTTTTGGTCCGCGATCAAACCCCTATGCGCCAACTGGGAACGCGCTAAGTAGCCTCGCGACTAACCGACTCGAGATCACTCATATGAGGGAGATTCGTGGAGATTCCTTATGATAGATTGAAAAATTGCATTGACCCAGCTAAAGTCACAGCTATCAGTACACTCTGTATTGTAATTCTTTAATTACTCTCAACAGTGCTTTTGTTTCCGGATTTTCGTCTATGATTTACACAGAACAAATAAAGATTCATCGTTTCAGGCACGATTCTAGCACAGAGCTTAATATCCGGAAAAATAACTTCAAAGCGAGCAGGCGAGTATCATCTTGTTAAGCGATTGTTAATCGACGCAGATCGGTTGTTCTGGTGCCGAGAGAAATGTGGGGAGACGCCTCTGGACGAGCTGTGTTTCTATTCTGAAAACGTTCATAAGGACGGCAGTGATACACATTTCAGCAGGTGTGGGCTTTCTTCTCTAAAATAGCTATGTTTTTCGTCAACTCATTTTGTTCTCCGTTGTGACCTTCTGGTGATTTTGCTGTTTTAATTTGCTTTCTAATAATCTGCACTATTTACCTTTCCTCATATAGCGAAGTGGTTAGAAATGCTCTCCAATGTACACTTGGTCCTTGGTTCGAACGTGTGTCGCGGGTTAAACAAGTCTGCCTTCATTCAGGGTCTGCAGATTCGTACCAAACTTCTCTGGAAGGGCAGGAAAACTGCCTTCATACAGCGGAGAGTCACCAAAATCTATTATATAGGTCAGATATACAATAAAATACCTCTACGAAGTCTGTTGAAGTTGAATGCATGGTGTATCTCTCAAGGACTAATCAACACCAGGCTTCTCTTCCCGCGTTTTATTTCCATTGCTATCTGATTGAGAACTTCTTTTCTATGGTTAATAATAATTCATATTTCTACTTGACATATCCCGGCGTATATCGACAGATGTAGCTGGCATAGAAAGTAAGGGGTCATTATAGGTTTTGTTCAAAAGTTAAATCAGGCTCCGATTGTTGTAGCTCATTAAGTTGTCTTCAACCAAACTCGAAAAGAAACAGTTTAGAACAACTTATGTCTTACCATCCCCGGTGTGCATTGTTTCCATGTTTTTATTTTTGTATATTTCTCTTATGCATTCGTCAACTTTCTAACATTTATCGGTTCCTTTTCATTATTCTCTTCAATACAACTCGAAATCACATGTTGCACGGATGTCGGCACTTCTTGCATTTAAATTCTTTCCTAGCATCTCTATCTCATGGAATTGTCCATGTAGCAACGGATGCTGTTTGGCGATTTTTTTTCGGCTGTCTTAATGAATGTCCTCATGTTGAGACTCTCATTTGAATTTTGGGATAGCCCCTCTAGGGCGTTCTGAGGTCTTCATGATAAGCAGTTGCCAGCTTTTGTGGAATGGGGAAGCTACTTGATCCCAGACATGTTTGGTGTGAATTTTCAGACGGCAGAGGTTTGGGAAGTTATCTGGGCTCGTGGCAGTGTCGAGTGAGCACCCTGCTTGCTTTAAAAGGCATAATTACCATACGTTCTTGCTTTCTTTTTCACCATTAAATTTGCGATAAGTTAACCTATATCGAAAAATTCATACCCTGATATACTTATTTATACGATCTTATAAACTGATCTTTTTGAGCCGGTGCGATGTTGATATAGGTTTTCGTTGTTGCTGTTGTTGTTATTGTTGTTTTTGTCGTAGCCGTTCGTGTTGTTAGTCGATGGGTGAAGTTTTGGCGATTTCGCCTTCCTCAGAGCCTAGACATATTTTATAAATAGCTTAATAATCCGGTGGCAAAAACCATCGTATTAATGAAGATTTAATATATAAATAAACCCAATATTGATAAAAACTACTCACCGTGGTATTACGAATGGGACTGGCCCACGCGTTGTTCGCCTGGGGTCGAGAGCAAGAGACACCTCGGGGTCAAAATATCATTTTGAAATAGGGCGCCAGGTCACGCGTGAAAGTGAAGCATTCGTCTTTCCAGTTCATCTTTGGGTTTTGAAATCTATCCAAAACGCCTCAAGAGTATTGCGCGTTGATGTTTTTGATTCCTGCGCTAGGATCCGGACGTACACTTCAAAATCATCGCCGTTGTGCTTTTGCGCGCTACGCGTACCTAGAGGAGTGCTTAGATGGATTTTAACTTTCAAATCTAGATGTTCTTCTATGCGTACACAAAGTGGTCGACCCATTTCCTTCACCGCATGCGTTACATAAGGTCAAGTATATTATACCTAAACTCATGCAATCCCCGTCTTTTCCATTAGGACAGATCATACAGTTTTCTGAGCTGCACAAACGGCCATAGAGACGGTTGCGAACTAACTGACGGCGTAGAGTAGTGGGTGGGACGTCAGTAATCGCCACATAATTTTCTAGACCACTTTATCTTATGGATCTCTTAACCGCGTGGCTTATTTAATTCGATAGGAAGGGTAGCTTAAAAGTGATCTTAGTTACGTTCGAAACCTTATTTTGAGAAACAATTCTACCTTTTTGTCTAACCTGAGTGCATTCTACTTCAGCCATTGGAAATGTCTATTTTTCGTGCCAAGTTTAGCGATTCATTCCTTTCCTCTTCTCCCACGACCACATTTTTAGCCGTGTAGTACATGTTTTTGATTAGTGCTTTTTCATGTGGGTATTGAAAGGAGTGAGAAGAAAGGAAGAAAGAAAGGAGTGGTATTGAGCTAGTATCCTTTTACTACTTGGTTTATGACACTACTTTATTATATAGCCACTTTCGGATAGCTCAATTTGAATGTTTGGGAATAATGCGCAATCTACTCAGACAAACACTTTCACAACCTCAGCAGACAGGACTTGGTACATAAATTTTTCATTCGCAAACCGCTTCTTTTAAACACTCATTAGTTCTTTGCAAGTCTTCCAGTTATTTCATGGAGAATTTAGAGTTCTATAAATTCCAAAAAAACCGAAATGAACCACAAGTAGTGTCTAAAGATCAGGCGTGACCTCGCGCCGTACGTGAAACCGCTACTTGCTGACCTGAGCAAGGCACATTCCTCGACCATGTAATACTCTGTGTGGCTGGTTTTCACTAAATAAGTAGAAAATTTACAAAGACCAAAATGGTGAGTGCTTAAGAGAAGCTGTTTATCAGGCGAATGAAAATTTTATACCTTAAGTTTTGTTTCTTGAGTTTATGGAAGTGTTTGGCTGTGTAGATTGCGTGTCAATTTGACCTTTCCAATCTATCTAGAGGGCGAAATCCCCGAAATGTCAGTTATTTTGTATCAGTAAAAGCTATAACAGCAACTTCGTGTTTGATCATCAGGTAAAACAGTGAGTTGTTGTAGATATCTTTATTCGGATAAGTTAGTCGACTTTGCGGTTCTCTCGAATCCCATTTTACCGCCAACGCTGATGCCACCGGAAAAAATCGGTCTTGTCATGAGTGATGTGATGGCGAAAGTCAGTTGGATGCCACCTGTCAATCTACCTTTTCAAGGTAATGGTTAAAGTCGCTTTTACTAGGCTTTTCTTTCTGGTCCTTCTGTTATCAAATGGAGGCGGTGATGAAAGGCAAGGAAAATCATTACTAAAGAACTTGCGTTTATCTCATATTAGCCTAATAAATCTTTTAAGATGTGAGATTAAATTTCAGCTAGCGCGGCCTTATTATATATGTTGAAATTATAGAGTAGAGACTCGTCGTTTTGCGAAATATTTGGATTGTTTTAAAAACAGTTACAATTCTTCTACAGCATCTGGTAATTCATGGAGGAATGTTTCCTATGAGGTCCGCTTCGTCTCTCCCGATACACCTGACTCTCCAGTGGCGGTGAAAAGGAGCAACGAATCATCTGTGGTAAGTGAAGATTTCGCAATGTTAGCGTGTTATCTATTAATACATGTGCACAGCTAGCTGGTAATTAGGCCCAGTAACTATGCAGTTTTGAAGTGCAAGTAACGTATTAAGAACTGGTCCTAAACGAAACAGTGATAGAAAAGCTGTCTAACATGTGGTTTTTATTTTGGCGTAAGACAAGGGATTTCATTTGCTCAGCTTCAGAAGTCTATCAGATACCCTGCAGGAAATTTTCAAAGTGGAAACTTCACATCATTCATTGCAAAAATCAACACATGACTTCCGAGTTGCAGTAGATGCAATACATTCGGTGCGACAACAGTCTCCACTTTTGACTTCAAATCAATGCATATTAAATAAAATTTACTGTTTAGAATGAAACCCATTAGATCTACAGATTTTTGCCTACAGTGCACTAATTATCATTATTACTATTCCACCAAGTTTATTATATTTTCAAGACCTCACGACATATGTTTCTTCAACGTTTCTTCAAGGTTCGTATTTCGAGCGTGTGACGAAAGGAACCGTCAAAATTTCGTCCAGTGGGACACAATGATATTCTTCCTTATCCCTTATATTTCGCTATTATATTAATTATCTTAACCTTTTTATTTACTGCCTATTCTTTTTAACTGCAGGGTATGTTGGGTGATTGCTGATGGCAAGTGATCGATAGAACTAGCTGACAAACAGGCGAAACGAAGGACCCGCATGGTGTAGTGGTGAACGCGTTACTCCCCGGAAAGGACAGTAGCGCGTTCGTTCCCCACCGCATACACCTGCGGTCCGGTGTTTTGCAAATATCTCACCATTATAGACGTTATGTATTCTTTCTTTGATGAGGTTACATGAGGTTGATAATGATATTTATTTTCGGCTAACGTTTCGACGTCTTCGTCTTTCTCAGAGCCGATGATCCGAGTCGATGGTCCATGCTTGTTATTCGTCTCGACGTGGCAGCTTCGCCTTCGTGTCAAGTCAAGTCTTCCTCAGTGATCCATCTTCTCGAATGAGGCATCCTCACTCATTGATTCCCTTTTATACACGATGCTGATGGTCGATATAATCTCCGGTGATAACAACTTGTTTTTCTTCTGAACATACATCATTGCGCACATCATGCAGAAGTCGGTGTTGTTATCAGCTAGCACAAAGCGTAGGAATATTTCGAAACCGACTTTCCTTGAACCTCGGTATCACTAATCAATATGTATTCTTTCTTTGATTATACATTTACTTGGATACTTGGATGGTCCGTCCTCTCCGGTTGTGCAAATCCCAGCACATTTGCCATTCGTCTCTTTCCCTCGCAATCGTCGTCCATGGTGGTGGTCTTGTTCGAGCATGGTAGCGCGTGCAAGTGTCATACCGTGACCTATAATATATATATATATATATATATATATATATATATATAGACTGTAGACTATATATATATATATTCTACAATAAATTTGGCTTACAGATTTTAAAAGTTCAAGTTTTTTTCATTTTTTCTGAATTCTGTTTGTGATTACGTTTAAAATCTAGAAAATAGTGTACATAAATACATATATATATATACTGTACATGTGTATATATACTTGCATACTTGGATGGCCCGTCTTCACTGGTTGTGCGGGCACCGGTATAATTTCCACTTTTCAGAGTTTTGCTTCTTTAGCCATCGTCACTCCCTGGAGTCCCAACGTTAGTCTGGCCAAAGCCTACCTCAGGTCATATACACCACAAGTAGTCGCCGCCCTTGTGGAACACAGAATGATTTGCCACCATCGGGCCACTTTGATACCAGTTCAATGGTGGATCCCGGTTTTGGTTTACACTTAGCTGGGCTTCCTGATAGAAGCTCCGTCTCAGCTTTGGTGGCTTTGCTGGGGGAGTGAATCTCACCACTGCACATCCCAGCCCGGCACTCATAGACACCCGCCAAAAACCACTGTATATATATATAATCTATATAATATATATATATAATATATATAATCTCAGAATATAGTCTTTTTAATAAATCTGCACAGTTCTCAACTCCTCAATCCTATAACGATCGACAAATCAGCTTTGCGCGTTGTGTGTTCACAGTGAGCTTTGACGATGGACCGGATGTAATCACCTCCCAACGTTCTCATCCTGTCGTTTGCATCCATGGCCTTTAGAATCGTTATCAGTAGGTTCCATGCCTCATTTTTAGAGTTACATATTCGTTTTTTTATGAAAAATTTCCACTATATTGCTTAAGTGTAACAGCTATTCTCGTTTTCAAAAGCCCAACCCCCAATTACCTGTTATTTTTTCAAAAACTGTGAAATATGTTCGATTTCCGTAGACATACAAGCTTAGCGTGTAGTTTTTGAATTTCATTTGCTTAGTTATTTCGGTAAATGTAAGAAGGTGAGATGTTTTTTAGCTATTCAGATGGTCGCCATTTCGAGAGTGTCCAAGAGTTATGGTACTTGCCATTAGAGACAATATGAATCCATAATTAAGTCTGATTCTAGCTGTTGGCGATTTCTCCCGGTGCAGAATACACGGCATCCGTTCGGGTCTGCTGGAACATGGTCTGTTCCCCGTTCGTCAATGTCATCAATACAGCTTTTGCACCGCTAAAATGTGGGTCACGAGGCCCTGTTGGGTAGAGTTCGCGCCAAGGCTTACGATTGGTTCACACTTTCATATATTCTTGCTGGTGTGGATTTCGTATTTTATACTGCTTTTATTGAATTTTTTTTCTAAAAATATGTTTACATAGTGACGCGATGTTCTAAACAGAAGCTACCCTTACTTTTCAGATCCACCGATTGTGTTTTTGAAGCGTTCAAACGACGTGACGTCAGCATTCGATTTACTTGGAGAGGAAATACAGGCTGATTCCTTTAGTTAGGGTCTTTACATTTTTATTATTTACTTATTTGTTTTTATGAAAAATACAGCTGTGTGTGTTCAACAGTTGCCAAATTTAGTCGGCGCATGTTTTTAGCCCCAGAACTTGTGAATTGAGATCAACTCACACTGGCTGATCTGTTCTCCCACCTACATATGAGCGAGAATCAATTTGTATCAGGCCTCAAATGTTACTTTGTGTTACTAATAATCTTTGCCTCGAAATTTTGAGGTTGAAATGTCTGATTACCTGAGGACGCCCATTATTTTTTACATTTATGCTTCTGATATCTCCCATACAGCTGAAGCGTGAAAACTAAAGAGACATAAAGCACACATTGATTTGTAGTCGTTTTGTTCTACCGTTTTCAGATAGAATAATCAAGCCATGTTGTGATGAAATTATGGCTCTCGACAACTCTACGGGAACATTGTACAATGTTGATTCCAACGACGTGAGCTCAATCGGACCTTAATTATTTGTGCTGTCCATATCTGAAAAGGCCTCATTTACATCAGATGCTATCAATTTGAAAACAGCGCATAGGTTTCAAAGAAACCAATAAGAGTCGACAATTCTTCCTTGTAGTTTTAAGGTTTTTCTTTCGTAGATATTGAAATATCGTTGCCTATTTGTTTGGATTTTTTCGTTTTCTGTTGTATTTTTCTTATAATAATGGATTCGTGAAAAGTTTTAAAACACTCTTGTTGTTGTCTCGAGCGCTCCACTAAGATGTGCGAAAATGTTTCCGATCTTTTATAGGTTTAGCTTTCTCATCGGTAAGGCGTGACATTCTAGGAGGTCAAGCTGCTGAAAAAGAAGTAACTTAGAACTGAGTAAGGCTATTTTACGACGATGTCTGCAAAGGTAGTCAAGGCTGACTTCTCGTCATGTTAAGGCCCATCGTATCTAAAGGGTGATGATCTCCGTGGATCCGGTGTAAATTGGACTATTTGAGAAAGCCCATTTGAGATGAACAGAGCTATAGAGCTTTTCGTCCTAGTCCCACACGGTTGAGAGATGTGATACTAAGCCAGTATGTGTTTTGCGTAAGGGCAGGCGATCTTTTAGCGTTAGTATTTCCTATTTAACATACTCATCGTTTTTGTTTATTAAATATTTTATCCATTCAAGATCCTTTTTAAGAAAAGAATTGTCTTCCATCGTGTCTCCAATCCCAACAAACTATTCGTGTTCACTGAATATCTAGCGGTGAAATTTATCACAGTTCTGGCCAGCCACGCCATTTTGGTACTTGCCTCTTCCTATCAAATCATCAGCTATCGTTTAACCAGCAGTGTGGAAAGCGTGTAAGACGAATCTAGTAGAACCGTAAACACTACACTGTAAATTCGTTGGCTTTTCAGGATTTTCTCTTGTTTGCAGCCGTTAGATGACTGTGCTGAAATCATTGGTTTGTCCTCTGATGACAACAGTGGCGAAATACACTTTCTTGCCCAGGTTGCCGTATTTGTCTTCCATTTTTCATTTTTTTGGCAATAAAGAGATACATTAACGAATAACAGTTACTATTCCTTTCAAGTTTCCCAATGGAACTACAGCTCTCTACGAACAAAATGTGAAGGATAGAATGCCGTATGTGCTAGCCACATCCAGTGATTTACCTCGGTATGTTACCGTAGCTATCATATTCCACAAAATTTGTTTTCAAGCAAAAAAATCACCCCAGCTCAATAATTAGCCAGCACCAGTCGACATTTTCTGGAAAAATGCTTGCAATTCGACATAAATTTACGTTATTGGATTTCTGGATTTCCCAGTGGAGTAGGTGACTTGATGTATCTACTGTTCTACTTCATGGTCACTTGTAAGATTTCATATTTGGGTAACGAGTAGCTCGGCCACTGGGTCTTTCTAGGGACTTGTTTGTGAAATGCACCGTTATAGTGAATTAGGTACTGTGCCACCCTCTTCTTTGTTTTGATTTTATTTACATTGCTAGATTTGGTCTCCTACATTGATCATTGTTGTGATTTTTCCAGTATCAGTATTGTCGATAGTGTTGGTATTCTATCTTCCTCATAAACAGAATTCGTCAGCTGGCGGTCTCTAACGGAAAGGTAATATTCGTAACTTATCGCGGACGAGTTGGACAGTGCGACAAGAAACTTGGCTCGCTGAACATGAACTACGCTCTAGTTGACGTCAGCACCGTTCTACCTATCAATCCCATGGAAATGTCAAATCATGTTGAAGTTCAAGGTTAGATTTTTACTAAGCTAGTTCATTTCTGCAGTATTTAGGAAAAACAGTCCATAGGATCGTAACCTAGATCGTTGCGTTTATGAGAAAACGGCGCGAGGTTAAGTACAGCAACTGGTTTATTTCGGCAGACGTTTCGGCGGATGTATGACCTTTGTTCAGATGCAGGTACTGCAGTGAATTGATATCAATAGGTAGAATAAGCTAGCGGCCAAATTCTGTAAATATTGTGTTAAAGATTCTATATGAGCCTATCGAAGACAAAGAAATTCAAGGGAAAATAACATCACGTTTACCACCAGTTTTTTTCTTCATCCACTTCTTTCTCCAGACACAAAAGTTTTTGCGTCGTATAACAGTAGTGAGACATTTATCGACATACACTTAATGATGTAACGTGCCAAGGGTGACCGTTAGTCTTCGGATTCTGTTTGCTACGTACACTAACTTACGGCGCGTGTGGCGTAGTGGTCGTAGGCAGCCTGCAACACAGACGTGTAATCGATACCCGCGCCCAAGGCTCACCAAATCTTCCATCCCTCTAGGGACGGCAAAGTGGTACTAGTCTCGCCTAAGAGGGTAGCAGCTCGATACATTGGTAGGCCACCGCGAGTAAAGGGCAGATATACATTCAATCATCTCCAAACGATGTTTGATGAAGTCGAATGAATGGCGCATCCCTCAGGGAAAGATCAACGCCGACAATTTTATCATTTATCCTTTTACGTACATTAACGATCACACTGATTTATAAAACAAAAATTTGTGAGCATTTTTAATGGGAAAGTTAGCATTTCAGCAGATACTGTGGCTATGGATGGCATCAAAAAGGACGAGGTCTCATGGGCTGTGGAACCGCGACAGGAGACCGGGAATGTTCTCTTCAAGGTGGTTTATTTATCCACTTATTCTTTCACAAGAGTTTCAAGAGTTTCTGTCAATTTTTTACCAGAAGGAATGTTCTCGTTTTTCAAACTTCAATCTAGAGCAGACTCAATCTTAGAGATGGCCATTTAAATAAGGCAGGTGTTTGACATTTAAGAATTACAACCAAGGTTCACAATAGTTTACTTTCATATTATAACCGAAGGATGCTCTTCAGTCTCAAATTTGCGTACCAGTGAATTTAGCAGCATGTCTACTTAAGCTGTGAAACAGTTTTCATATGGAAGCACAGCTAAGATTAAACCAGAAAACTGCTTGTTACGGAAAAATTCGGCATATACGATCCGCAAGAGTTAGCGGACGTGTGATTGACAGTATTGCGGTCTTAGGATTTTAGGAAGCAGCCTATCCCACTCTCGTGATTTTGGTAAAGTAGAAAATGTGTTCGCTACACAGTTAGTGAGTATAAGCTAGGTGTTCCTTTGAATACTAGGGTGATTGGATACTTGAATAGTTAGCCTTCATGATCGAGGCGGTACCCAACATATTTTACACTAGTTTCTTTGTCGCACGTAAGTCATCCATGTAGTAGCCTGCTTCCAATATGGTGACATTTGTGAGACACTTTTCGTGGTCGTTTCTATCTACGGATTCAGATGGTTGACGTAGGCCACAAACAGGGCGCTCATAATTTCAGTGTTCGTCCTTGAGGAAGTATGCATTGTCTTGGAGTCCACTGCAGTGTTCCTTTCATCAATCTGTTATCTGTTATTTTTTTCTGTGACTCTTTGTCCTAACCGCGTAGTCTGGTTTAGCGTTGTGTAGGTCATTAATATTTGAGAAAACATCGTTCAGTCGTTTGTGGCGGTGCGTAATTTTTTGGCGTGGTTGGCGTATCAACCCATAGCTTAGCAATCTTTCAGGGTTCTGGGGAGACCGCTGTGTCAAAAGGTGAATGTGGAATTTAGGGGTGTGCTGTTTGATCAGTGGCTTCCTTTAATGTGTCAAACGAGTTTTATTCTGTTCTCCTTTTTCTGCGCTATTTTTTACACTATCGTTTTCCATGTTCATTAAACAGCTTGGATACACAAATCGCGTGTTTTTTAATGGTAGGACCTTCCATCCCAATTTGCCCTCCATTGCAGATTCGACGTTTAAAGAATCAGGTTTTTCTCAAGCTGAGCACAATTAGGCGATTTGTGTGAATAGTGACGATTTCACTTCTCTACTGATGTGCTCTCATACAAAAACAGTGACCAGCTACACTGAACAACGGTTCCTATTCTGACTTACGTCTTCTTTTTCAGGTTTTCCAATCTTATAAATACTTTTAAGGTCTTAACCCTTTTATTTATTGCCTTTTTCTTTTTAATGGCAGTGTATGTTGCGAAATATAACTCGTATATTCAATGTTTTTCATAAATAAGCAGACACGAGGTTGTTAATATAGAATTTATTAGAACACAATCGCTGACGTTTCGGCGGTTTCGCCTTCTTCAGAGCCTGGAAAGGTCAAATTGAGATGCGATCTACTCAGCCAAACACTTTCATAACCCCAGCAGATAAAACTTGATAAATCGATTTGTATTCGCATAAGAAACAGCTTCATTCAAACACCTACCGTTTATTTGTTGTAAGTATTTAAGTTAGTTGGTGGATAGCCGCGCACAGAGTAATACATGGTCGTAACTCGTACATACTCGTATATATCAGCATTATATACGACTTCTAAGGTCTTCTATTCTACTGTTGAAGCCTCAGACGAAATTGAGAAAGCTCCAGTTATTTGTTCAACATATCCATCTAGCTCTCACCGGCTTCGTACATTTGAAAGTAGCAATTAATGGTATTGTTCTCTTTTTGAGAATGAGGCTACCGACGAAAGCGGCAAAACGGGACGAAAGGTTTTCACATCAATTGACATTATGGGTGAATTACAAGTATACGAAGAAAGCTGTGCCAATAGCAGTTGTTGAGCTTATTTCAATGGGTTCATTAGGGAATGGAAATATCAGTCTTTTTTTTTTGGTTTTCTGCAGAGGCATCTCGTGAAATTTATGGTTTTCATAACAACGTGGAAGTCGGCACTAAAGCAAAGAGCTTTGGTGTTGAGGTTCAGTGAAAGAAAGTCTCCACATTTCGCACAAGCGTTGTTCTGGTCCATGTTTAAGAATCCCTTTAAGATGTGTTATAGTCTGCGATTTCATAACCTCTGGCTGGTTATTTTACTAGCAGACTCGGTTGACTTTCAGTGTGATGCCTTCCGATGCTGGTATTTTACTGCTTTGCTCCTTCATTTGAAATCGGCTTCATTTGAACCTCAGAATGTGTGAATCGGAGGAGGATTTATTCATTAAAAGTTGCTACCGCGTTATTTCTGATGTAGATTTTTTTTCTGCGCTTTATGACTGAAGTGTCGTAGTTTTCACCTAATGTGCTCATTCTGGGGAAAGGTAAACCTCATTTGCATTGCAGTTTGATATTCAAGTAAATCCCTCAGTCAGTATGACATAGTAGACTATTCTGGACGAATTTTATTTTAGAAAAACGTAAAATATGAGCAACCTTTGTTTCCTAAACGAGAACCATTAATGTTGCTTTTTGTTCGCAAAGGGTGATTTCTAGCGCGTAGTTTTAGATTTCGTTGTGAATGTGTATAAGAGCAATGTAGGATTTCTTCCGTACTGAAATATAACGAAGTTCAAAGCGGCTATTTCAGATCTCTTTGTACAAAGACAAACTTTTCGTTGGTGAGGCTCAGACTGTTGTGACCACTCTGACGAAATTATCCTTGCCAGCTGAGCTGCTGCAATCGTGGCCTTCAGCTCAGCATTTTGACGTCAACATCGAGGGTATGTTGTGTTCATTTATAGAACCACTGTAGGAAAATGCTTCTTGAGAAACGAACCTTTATTGTTAAAAACCACAAGAAGATGGCTTTTTAAGGGGTATACCAGTATTGCCTTCTGCCTGCTAAGTTGTGAAAAGGAATGCACACGTTTTTGTATAGTCTAATAAACTCTAAAGAAAGTAGTGAAGGAACTGAGTGGTGGAATTCTGTGTCGTTTTTCTTGCGAACCAGAGTAACATGAAGGAAAATCTAGAATCACAACTATGGCGGTTTGGACTGTTTGTTGCTATACGTGAGGAACAATAGTTGTGAGCTGATTTTGATGTGAATAATAAGGGTTTTAATGTAAAAGCCGATTAAGAGAACGAAGTTTCGTTATAGGTAGTGGAACTTACGGTGTAAATCAGATAATTTTTAGAAAATATATTGAGAAAGCCTAGTAGTCCGATTAAGGACACCGACAGTAACTTAAATGATATTTTTTCTTCTGAAAATTGCTGAAATGCTTAAAAAGGTACTTCGAAGTAAAGAAAACTTATGGGTTCGTTGTTTTTACGGAGAACTTTATTTTGAATTTTTGCTTTAGGAATCACAGCGTGGATGTCGTTCAATGTTAGTAAAACAGGTCTACAAGCGCCACTGAAGCCACCTACGGCGCCAACAAATGTGCGCCTTTACGCAACTCAACAGGTAGAGATTCTAGCGAGTTCTTCTTTTTCAGCTTTATTTTTTAAACATAATTCCTAACATAGTTTCTTACAGAAAACTGTTGACGGCGCGAGGGCGATCATTTCTCTGTTTTGGTCACCACCAGAGGATTGGAATGGGGCACCATTTCAGTATATTATTAATTGCACCAAGGTGAAATTAATGGTATTTTCGTTTGAAATAGCGCTCTTAGTTTACTAATACTTTATATGACGCATCATTTATAGAATTTTTTGTGTTGTAAAGTTATTTCATATAATTCGTACTGAAACATGCGTTCCAAGCCGTAGAAGAGAAACGCGCCCGTAGAAATTTTACATCCTCACAGTACTTTCAGGACAGTCCGTTTTTCCTCATTTTCATATTTAATTTTTATTTTATATTATTCGATTCGTCTTGCCGTCTACTTTGCGGATCCTAGGACTTTTCACATTCAATTCGTTTCCTCGCATCTATTGTCCACGAGGACCTTCCAACTTTTACATGCGGCTTCGGTTGCTGCTTGAGAATTTCCATTTCATCTTGAATGTCGTAGAATGCTGGTCGAGACGATTCCTCCTGGAATCCTGAAAGAATTGGGCCGCAGCGTTTCCAATTGCATTGCAGAAAGTGATTTTTTCCGAGATAAGACCAGTAGCAGTTTCCTGACCCCGGAGAGATGAGGGCTTAGTTGCCCCGGAGCGGAATCGAACTAGCACCATGGTCGTGATGACGAACATCACTACCACTGTGCTACCAGCTTCCTCATTTTCATAGGGAGGCATAAATCCTACAAATGTAAATGTTTGGAATTTTTGAAGTCCCATGTATTTTTTCCTTTCCAATTATGTATTAAGGAATTGATAAACGCTTATTTCACACTGCTAATAATACTTTGACACATTTAAAGTTCTTAACAATTCCCAAGATCGACTTTCTACTAACTTCGGAATTGGATTATAAATCCGTTGTTTTCTTTTTTTACAGCAATCGCGAGGTTGTCGTTTAGCACACGTTTAATTCCTCACAAATATAACGCATACAACACAACGGTAGCTGACGTTTCGGAAGTATCGCCTTCTTCAGAGCCTGGTAGGGCACACTAATATGTAATTCACTACGTTAAACGCTTCAACAATGCAAACAGAAAAATGAAAATTTGAAGAATAACTGCACGATCACCGGCTTTTCGGAAAATCCACCGTTTTATCTGTTTTCCACCAAGGAAGAACAGCCGCTTAGAGTCAGTGGGTAAGGGGTAGTGCAGTAATCAACCATATGCGATTGCTGTAAAAAAGAGAACAACAGATCTAAACTTCTTATTTTTCTTATTTTCTGAACGCCCTTTATGCAGAAAGGCATATCTAATCCCTTTACTTATACATGATATTAACAGTGTTCTCAGGACGACGGTACTTTGCAAGGTGGTCCCGTAGCAAGTACGATTACTCACATCTCCTTTGAAGTTAAAAGTGGTAAGGTAAGATTCGCAAAAATATAAGTTTTTCAAGAATTGTTTTTTTTTTACCTAATTGTTTGGAACATGTACTGTACTAAATTTTTATGAACAAGAAAATATACGATTTTCCCACAGGTTGAATGCTCTGTGGCAGCCGCCAATGAGCCGAACAATGTCGGCGAGTTTACGCCGAAAATTTCCATTGATAGCAGCGGTGAGCATTTCTCCATCAAAACTGTATGTTTAGCAAAAAAAAACGCTGGGAATTTGTAACTAATTGAAATACTGAACTATTTGGACCAAATGGGAAACTGACATCTGTAATGGCAACTAAATTTTTGATTAAAGTTGTCAATTTTCTTTAAATCGACTTCCACCGACTTCAGCATGGATTATCAATGTACATTCTTTCATTAATATGTTCACAATAGATTGATAACTTGCATCGTTAGTCTAATGTTTTGTTATTGCCAGGACTGGAATAGTTTGAAAAAAACGATAATCGATAACCGCAGCTATGCTCAGATATTCGCAAAACCTCGGCCAGGGGCCAGATCGAACCATCATTTCCCTTCTCATGGAAGCCTTTGCTCTGCGCTCTGCGTTTCTCCCACCTAGTTTCCTTATTAACATTGCCATCAGAAATCACACGTGAGTGGAATTGATCTAGGGGCACAAATCGGCATTTAACCCAGCTAAGCTGAGGCTGAGAATATTCGACAATAATAATATTTTAGAAAAAAATACCGCTTTTGATCAAAAACTAACGGATGCGCCCCGCATTCGATTTCATTAAGCATCGTCAGAGTTAATTGAAGGCTCCTGTGCAATAACTGACTGACCTACCAAGCATCTTGTCGGTCTTGCTATCCTTTCAAACAAGTTTAGTACTAACCTGTTGCTGACACGCATGGCGGCGCTTGCGAGTCTCATACCGTGATCTGTAAAAGAACTGCAGCTGCGAGTACAGCTGATTAACTTTGCTTACGAATACTTCCGCCCAACGTGTAGGTGGTCGTCCTAGGGGACGTTTGTATTCCCTCGGAGTCCACTCAACTGTTCTCTTCGTCCATCTGTCGTCTGTTCTTCTCATTATGTGACCAGCCCATCTATGTTTCGCTGTCGATGTATATTCTGCTGGATATCGGAGATGTGACAAATTTCGAAGGTCAGAGTTTCGCATTCCGGCTGCATATTGAAAGTGCCCGTTATACTTCGGAAGACATCGCTTAAGCGCTCTGTGAGCAGTTCGAACCTTTTTAGACGTAGTTGAAGTATCAATCCACGTCTCTGCAGCATATCAGAGCGCTGGTACGACCGTGGAATCGAAAAGATGAGCGCGCATATTCGAGTCCTGCAGTTGATCGGTGGCTTCTTTGAGAGGCCCGAATGCGGCCTAAATTGCTTTCCTTCTTCTATCTAGTTCTTCCTTCATGCTGTTTTCCATATTCAGTGATCGCCCGAGGTAAACGCACGAGGTGGTCTTCGCAATGAGAGAGCCATTCAATTCAATTTTTTCGCCTTGGCGCCATGGATTTTTCATGAACTGGGTCTTCTTTCGATTTATGTGAAGTCCGATCTTTTCCCCGCATCGTTGAACTCGTTGATCATCACCTCTATTTTGCTAGTACTTCTTGAGAAGATGACAATGTCGTCGCCCAAACGAAGGTTTGACAGGAATTTTCCATCAATACGTATGCCTTTCACTTCTCAATCGAGTGATTTCATTATCCACTGCAGTGCGGCACTGAACAGCTTTGGCGGTATGGTGTCGTCCTGTCGAACCTCTTTTCCTATAGATGTTATAGGAGGTCGACGGAAAAGCTGTATTTTCGTAGTGCAGATCCGATAACAGTCGAACAGAGTCTTTGTGTAGGACGGGCCCACTCCTTGGTCGACGAGCGCTGATAGGATTGCATTCGTTTCGATACTGTCAAACGCTTTCCCATAGTCGATAAAAGTTAGGACTGGAGGCAAGTAGTATTCCTGACAAACTTCGATGACCCCGGGTATGGTTTAGATGTGGTCGATGCAAAAAAATCCTTTTGAAAATCTTGCTTGCTCGACTGGTTGCGCCTAATCCAATGTCTTTGATATGCGCAAAAGGATAATCTTCGTGAAGAGCTCGTTGAGTACACTTAACAAGCATATGGAACGATAGTTACGAAGATTCTTTCGGTCTTCTTTCTTAAGCAGGATCACCGTGCGCGACGTCCACCACTGGTCTGGTATTTTTTTCCATTTGAAGGTAGCTTGTCATGTGATCTGCGAGAAATACATGTTAATTGTGGCCTCCAGCTCTAGGAAAATCGGCAGTGATATTATCAGGTCTTGGAGTTGTGTCTCTTTTCATGCTTTCTATTGGAACTCGAATCACCGAAGAAAGAACTCCAGGTGGTTTTTTTCCAGCGGGGATACTCGGGCCCGATACGGGGATTGTGGAACGGAAAGGGTAGGTGTAGAACGTTTCCGCTATTAATTCAATATTATGGCGGAAAGTTTTGACGACCCGATCTTCTATAATGCTGACATGTTTGGAAAACTCCGGAGCAGATGTCTGTGGCGGGGAACGAACGCGCTATTGTCCTTTCCGGGGAGTGTCACGTTCACCACCACATCATGCGGATCCTTCGTTTCGCCTGTCTTTCAGCTAGTTCTATCGATCTTCTGCCATCATCGATCATCCGCAACATACCCTACCGTTAAAATGAGTAGGCAGTGAAGGTTGATTAAAAAGGTTAAGATTGTGATTATAGTTCCCAGGATCGACTTTCTCTTAACCTCGGCATTGGAATATGAATGTGTCGTTTTCTTGTTCAGCAATCGCGAAGTTTTTAAACAGCATACATTTACTTCCGTAAAAACACAATACAATGCAACGCTAGCTGACGTTTCGGCAGTATCGCCTTCTTCAGAGCCTGGAAGGGTATACTGATATACAATCTACTAGGCCAAACGCTTCAATAACACTTACACAAAGACGAAAGACTCTTTGGTAATTACACGACCAACAACTCGAAAAACCCACCACTTTTTCGTGACTTGTGATTATAGCTATAGCGTCAACTTAACTAGGTTCTATGCCGATTTGGGCTCCCCAGATCAAACCCGTTGACGGTTGATTGCTAATGGCAAAAGATCGATAGAACTAGCTGAGAGACAGGCGAAACGAAGGACCTGCATGATGTGATGGTGAAAGCGTTACTCCCCGCAAAGGACAATAGCTCGTTCGTTCTCCACAGCTGACACCTGTGGTCCAGAGTTTTGCAAATATCTCAGCATTATAGATGTTGTATTTCGCAACATACCCTGCCGTTAAAAAGAATAGGCAGTAAATAAGAAGGTTAAGATTGTGATCCCATCTCCGTTCATTAGGGCTAACGGCAGAGCATTATAATCACATATGCTCCGACGGCATTTTTTCAGAATTCTTCTTTTCTCTGCTGCTTCCATTAGTTTCTTCTGCTTGTACCGCTGTAGATCTTCCTGCAAAGCTCTTCTGCAACAGGCATTTATGTTAAACGTGTTGCAGTAGAATCAAGCTTCAGTTTTCTTCTCTTTTCTAGCAACTCCATAGTAGTGATGGAGATGTGATCCGATCTTCTTGCTTGGGGAACTGAGGTGATTTCGGAACAGTTTTTCAGTCTTTCGACAAGCAGCTCGTAGTCTTCGGTCGGGTCTTCTTTAATCTGCCAGTCACGTTTGGACAGGACTTCGTCCAGAATGTTCCCGTCGTGTACAGCTAAACTTTTCCTCGTGGTCGATGAAGAGAGTTCTTTTTCAGCTGGCGGCTGAATCGAATCTTCGTGCGAAGAAGGCGGTGATCGGAAACAGTACAGAAAAACGGGTCTACCGATATGTCAAGTGGGCACCATTTTCTGTTTGTCAGAATATGGTCGGTCTCCACATGAGTCATATCGTTGGGAGACTCCTATGTGCAGCGGCGGCTTTCTTTCTTCTGGAAAAACGAGTTTTCATGGAAGAGACGTGCTGTTGACAGGAGTCCTACGAGGCGGTTGGCATTCTTATTTCTTTCTCTTAATCCAAATTTTCCGATTCTGTATTCGCTCTCATTGGCCTTTCCTATTTTGGCGTTGAAGTCACCAACAACAAATTTACGATATGCTTTATCATTGCAGATGACTTCCTCCAACTGATCGTAGAACGCATTTAATTCGTACTCATCAGCTTCTTCGGTTGGTGAGTAGCAGTTGATGATAGTGATCTTCTTATGACGCGACAGTTGAAGATGGAGGACGGCGATGCGAGGGAAAAGAATCACGTATGAGACGACGAGATGGACAACGGACGGATGGACGACAAAGCCTCCGCCACCGACATTACGTGACGGGACTTTTTCTCCACGGATCACAAAGGTCCCGTTGTGTAGTTGGCGTATGTCGATTTTCTTGATTTTTGTTTCTTGTAATGCGATCGCATAAAATTTAATGCGATCTGCGGCTACAAGAAGGGCGTGAGGATCGGCGTCAGTGGAGAGTGCTCTGGCATTATACGTGCATAGTAAGAAACAATCTCCATGGCGTATCGTGCGTGCGTTCCTCAGATCCGCTTTCAATGACTCCCTGCGTAACCCGAGATTTTCTGGCCTCTCACCGGTCGTCTCACCGCCTGACGTCATGGACGGGAGCACCCAGTGTGCGAGGTACTGAGGCTGGCCTATTGCTGGTCGTGAAACTTGGTCCTCCCTTCAGTCCTGGCGTAACCTTGTAAGGGCGTATCCAGGTCTTCACGACGATGTGGTTCAGAGAGAGGACCTCTCAAGCTTGGGTAGTTAAACCTGTTACAGTAATGTAATACAGCAATATAATAGTAATATAATTCAGTGCGGGTACTACGCCTATATAATGTACATACTTTACATATACAGTATGATAACTTTATAAATAATCACAACAACAAATTTCAATGACCCTAATACATTTTTGGAACAGCATCGTGTTAGTTTGTTCATGCAACAAGACAATAACTAAGTCAACCACCACTTTTTCCCTCGATTAACGGGGAAAATCTTTGACAAGCAAGCCGCTGCAAACAGAAACTGCGATTAACTCTTTTGTTCTAGAAATTTAGAGTTCCTTGAAAACTCTTCTATAAATGTGCATGTACTCTGTGGGAAAAACTGTTCAAACTGCTGTTATTTTAAACCATTGGATCGTAACGAGTCAAATGGTGGCTTTTAAAATTTATGATCCAAAACCGTGATTTTCTTTCGACAAACAGGGCAGAGTGGCGAGTGCAAGGCATTTCCTATACCCTCTGGATCTCTGCACCGGTGCTATCCCACCTTTGGTAGACTTTCACTTCTTAGAGACAACTGGTGGCGGTACTAAGCAACCTTGCGACTAGTCTCGAATGCACACTATTGCTTATTTGAGACACAGGAACGGAGGTGCCATAGAGATAAATAAGCTCTCAATGCTAGAAATTTTCTTACTTATGGGTGTAAATCTCTCAACATCACAAGTTTTCCAAAAAAGCAAATAATTTGAAATTATTTATTTTAGAACTGAAGCCTTTGGTGCGACTTTTCGCTATTGACTCCACCAATGCACTTATTGCCATCACAAACGTTACACAGGATGAGCCGGCAAAAAAGGAAAAACGCCAGATTTCTCAAGTGAATCGGGTAATACTTGTACACTTCTACCCCTGATCGTTTTTGTTTTCTGGAAATTTTCCTTAACAAAGCCGACATGGGGTGCTTCCATAACTATCGTTTTTCGAACTGAATGCAACGGGAAATGACAAGAAATGCGAAGAACATTGATTTAAAAAAATGAAGAGATAAGGAGTGGAAGTAAAAAAATGCATATATGAATGTGCTTGTTCTTGTTATGGTTTTTACAGAAGGCGGGTAATATAGTGGTGATGCCACTCACGAGCACCATGTTGATACGAGTCTGCTGCGGCCTCATAGTTATTCTAATCCCTCTGGTGCAGGAATTTGGTACCAGATTTTTGTGGGAACAGTTCACTTTCTCTGATGCAAGTAGTAATGGTCTGGTTCGACCGTCCTAGTACACTAGAGATCTACTCCAGCGGCATTAAGCGATGTAAACAAAGAATGCGAAAATTTTTGACAAGCAGTCGAGTCTCCACTCGAAAAGTTCGAAAACTTTCTTAGATTACGGTTGCGATGAAACGAATTGAATGAAATAAGTGCTGGGATTAGCATAGTAGGTGTGAAAATGGGTCGACTAATGTAATAAATAGTGAATTTTAGCACTTTGTTAGCACGACGCTCTTGCGATGGGTTATCATAGTGTCAAATTATGAGAACACAGGTTTTTTCTCATTTTCTGGAAAAGTGTTCCATTCACCAAACAGAGATTTATAGAAGAATTTATCACGGAACGCATTCGTTTCTGTCGCTATTTTATATCTTTGAGACAATCATTAACGAAAATTTCTTAACTGTACCTAAAGCGAAGCCTGTCAGGCAGTTTTAGTGTTTGTTGCAATTATTTCAGATGGAGTACCAGGCCATCGCATTTATCGCCAACGATTTGTTTGCAGTGAGGACCGAACCTGATTCTCTGCAGCCCGTTTTAGTTCAGATTGATACTAATGATATTGACAATATTGTCCATAAAGTAAGTTTGATTACCGGAACGTTTTTATCACTTGTAATAATTTGCTCACTCCAACATATTTTCTGTCCACTCCTCTGTGTTACGATACGTCAGCAGACAAGTAGTCTGATATATAATAAATGAGAGTGTTAATCGTAACTCTTTTATTTACTGCCTTTTTCTTCTTAATGGTAGGTTATGTTTCGAATTATAACTCGTATGAAATGCTGAGATATTTGCAAAACTCCGGACCACAGGTGGATGCAGTGGGGAACGAACACGCGCTGTTGTCCTTACCGGGGAGCAGCGCACTTCACCACTACACCGTCCGGGTCCTTCGCTTCGCATGTATCTCAGCTAGTTCTATCGATCTTTTTGCCATCAGCAATCACCCGTCAACG
>UYYA01003971.1:4986-33523 GCA_900624975.1 Angiostrongylus costaricensis | reverse complement strand
CGTTGACGGGTGATTGCTGATGGCAAAAAGATCGATAGAACTAGCTGAGATACATGCGGAGCGAAGGACCCGGATGGTGTAGTGGTGAAGTGCGCTGCTCCCCGGTAAGGACAACAGCGCGTGTTCGTTTCCCACTGCTTACACCTGTGGTCCGGCGTTTTGCAAATATCTCAGCATTTCATGAGAGTGTTAGGTTGGAATTTCGTACACAGGTAGAAGTTCGGTAACCTATTCTAAACATTCAAGCATTCCTTTTTCATAAAAGTGGACGAGGTGGTAGCAAATTCTTTTCTATACGATACAAATGAGATGTGTCCATCGATAGATCTGACTGGCATGGGTTACGAAAGTCTTACCAGGAGTAATATTTTTTTAACCCAAAACAAGCCAAATAGTCTAAGGTTGGGAAGAAGAGAATTAGGGACGAATATATGGGTAGAACAAAGTGTTTCAGTACCATGGTTTTTGAAGCATTCGTCATGTGTTTATTTTCTTGAGAAGCAATGATTACTGGAGAATTACGGTACTTTCAAAGTTCAGCATTTCAGGGAATTATGTTAGATAATTGGCTTTGTATACATATACATATTTATGTTACTTTCGCACTTTAGAAATATTGGAAGCTATGTTTGAAACTTTAAAATCTCTAGCACGGCATTGTAGCCACAAACACAAGCGATGTGTGAGCAGGCTACGAAGCGCGCATTGTTTAATCGTTTAAGTCTTCGAAATAATGTTTCTATGGGAAACGTTGGGTAAAATAATTGTTGCGTGCACGAAGAAATCACGATTTTGTCTTGGTCTAATATTACTTGTGTCCTATCGAGAATTATCTGTAGAATTTAAAGATTCTTATCCCAGCTAGTAAAGCTCATTATATGCTGAGACACTTTGGCTCAAAATGAAACCATTTCATCATTTCCGTGATAGAAGCGCTGAGCTCCATATCATGAGCTTACACTTTTTTTTTCTCAAAATCCACTATTTCATTCCTCGCTTTCGGTAGAACTCATATGGATGTAATCGTGGGATGATCAAGTACGAATTTTAGGTTTCCATTGGTGGTGATGTGACTCGAGTGGACACGATGACGTCTGACTGGGTCGGAAATAGGCTTTTACTGGTATCTGGACAGGCTCTCTACCAACTACCACTAGATGCATTTCTGACCACGTCCCTTCTCACACCTAGAAAACTCATCGAACTTTCAACAGGAGCCACTGACGCCAAGCAACTGACCTTTGATCCATTCAAAAAGTGAGGTTTTTGCAAATTCCTATGAATTTATTTCAAAACTGACTATACGGAGAATTTTTTTAAGAGCACTAGAAGAATAGTATAGGACCAAAAAAACTAAACTGACAGCAGCTGTATTATGTGATATTCACAAAGAATTAAAAAAATACGTTGGGATGTTCACTACGGCGTGCCAACCGTGGAGGCTCGTTGCGGTATAAAAGCACTTCTATTCTTGTTTGCAGAACTACAAATTGGTCATCGTTGTGAATACTATTAATCTTATTATCGTTACTATTATTATTGTTGTTATTATCTTTAGACAAGACGAAATTAACGGCCACCTTTCTTAACACTTTTTTAAAGCACTGCCTATTTGCTAACAAGGAACGGATCTTTGTTCATGCTTAACCTCTCAAGAAATCATGTGAAGAATATGGCTTTAGTAGCGCACTGCTTGGCCAGTCAAACAGTCACATGGATGATGACAGGTTAGTGAAAATTCTCGTACTTCTTATTCTTTTTCTTACTCTGCTAATGAAGTTTTGATCAAAAATAGAGTAATAATTAGGAGAGCCGAAGTACATTTGGAGAATGAAGTTTTTAAGAAACCCTTGAATAGTTCCCAGGATCGACTTTCTATTAACCTCAGCATTGGAGTATGAGTACGTCGTTTTCTTGTTCAGCAATCGCGAGGTTTTCAAACAGCATACATTTACTTCCATAGAAAAACACAATACAATATAACATTAGCTGACCTTTCGGCAGTATCGTTCTCTTCAGAGCCTAGAACTGATATGGAAGGGTATACAGATAAACAATCTACTAGGCCAAACGCTTCAATAACACTTATAAAAAGACGAAAAACTCTATGGTAATTACATGGTCAACAGCTTCTCGTCACCGCTTTTTTACATAACTCCAATGAGGAAGTTCAGAACAGTTGATTATAGTCGCATACGGTTGATGACTTCATCATACCACATCAGAAATTGATGCGAACATACGGGGTCAGGTCGCGTATGATCTCTGGGTATTCATCCCTGCTATTCGTTGTAGGGTTTTTCGCATTTTTATGCAAAAAGCCTCAGAAAGTTTTCGCGCTGGTGTTTTAGTTTCCTGTGCAAGGATATCGACTTTTACTTCAAAATCGTCTCCGCTATGCTTTTGTATCATATGCGTGCCTAGTGGGGTGCTTCGTCTTAGTTTTCGTTTCCCATCTAGGTGTTCTTTTATGCGGATGCACAAAGGTCTGCCCGTTTCGCCAATATAGTCATCTCCGCAATTATTACAAAAGATCAGGTATATCGTACCTGAACTCATGCAATCACCGTCCCTGCCGTAAGGGCAAATTACGCAATTTGTTGTTTCACACAGACGGTCATACAGGCGGTTGCGAACTAATTGGTGACGTAGAGTAGTCGGTGGTACTTTCAACTATCGCTACCGATTCCTCTAGACCTGCCCTTCTTAAGCATCGTTTTATAGCTGCGCTTACTTCATCGCTTATAAAAGGCAACATAAACGGGACTTTCTTTTGGCCAAGTGTTTCGCGTGGGCGAGTCGTTCTCCTTGTAAACTTATCTCGTGGGATTTCGTAGCCATTGGAGATGGCTATTTGCCGAGCCAAGTCGCGCGATTCTTCCTTTAGTTCCCTGGTAGTGCACACAGAGGTGGTTGTTCGAAACATGGTTCTCACAATCGCCCTCTTTGTGTGTGAAGGGTGGGAAGAAGGAAATGGACGAGGATGTTCTTGTTACTTGGTTTTCGCTACTACTTTGTCAGGTAACCGCTACTTCATAGGTTAATTTGAACGTTTAAAAACGGAAGCCAGTTTTTTCTCTGTTTCTTTAGGGTGAACTTTATGTACTCAGACTGCTAGTTCAATAATTCAAAACATTTGTCCATTTCCTCCTGAGTAGAGAAAACGACAAAACAGTCACCTACATATCTGTAGCAGAGTAGTGGCCGGATGTCGAGAACAAGGGCTTCTATCTTATACATACACACAATGGCAAGGCTTGGTGCCAATCGCTGTCCCATTGCCAACCCCTTTATTTGCGCGAAATATTTTTCAGACCATCTGAAAATCGAGTAGTTTAGGCACTCCTTTAAGAGAGCCATTAGCTGCTGGATGGACAAGCCATCCATATTTATTCTTCCTTCATGTTCAACAAGAAGTTCGAAGATGGCTTGCATTGCGGAGTCATTCGACACGTTGGTGTACAGTACGGTAACGTCGAAAGACTCCATCACGTACGCGTTATTAGGAGACGTGTTACGTAGACGTTCTAGGAACATTTGGGTGTTTGTGAGGTGAGCCGGATTGTGGTTAAGCAACTGGGTAAGTATCAGGCTTAAAAACCAGGTTATTCTATCCGTTGGCTCGTCTCCACAGCAGATGATCGGTCTAACCTTAAATGATGACGGATTGCTTGACGAATGATCATCAGGTGATACCAACTTATGTGTTTTAATAAGTAGGTATAGGACGGTACATGTTGGTCTATCGATTTTAAAGTGCGAAACAACCGATGATTTTAAACCCGCAGCCTTTGCCACACTGGCCTATTGATTGTTAAGCTTTCGGTATTGGGTTTTATATTCCTTTTCAGAGAATGGGCGATAGAGAGTGGCATCACTAAGATGTTCCTCTGTTATCTCAACATCCAGCTGGCGAGGGATAACTACGAACTCTCCCCCTTATCACTAACAGACAATCTTATTGTTTTCGAGTTTATTAATTCTCTAATTTCTCGCATGCCACATTTTTGTGCTATTGTAAGGTTAGAGATAAACTTTCTATCGCGGTAGTGATTAAGAGTAATATTAGTAGTAGAGTAGAGTAGAGTAGTTATTCTTAGGTTCCTGCTGTCTAAAAAACGTTTTAGTGAAAGGAGATGGTGGTAGTGCCGCCGCCTCTTAATTTTTGTTTCTATTTGATGTTTCCTGTTCGGCCTGATATCGGAGTCGATCTTGAAGCTCATAAAGGTTGCATGCTACGGAGGGTCGTTTTAGAAATGGGCTGTGATGATGCAAAACTTGGGCCCAATTCTAGTAGCGGACGCGCACTCTCAGGTATTGTTATGGACAGCGACCCTATATTTTCTTGGTGCATTATCAATCCCATTTTGACTATTATCAGAAGCGTAAGGAATTCGTTTGTGGTTGTTTCTTGAAACTGAGACATGTGAATTACCGAAAAGATTTTCGAATTTTCGTTGTAAGATTATTTTGTCATTAGGTCTAATAAAACTAAGCAGGCATAGGAAACAAAAGCATAGCGGAGACGATTTTGAAGTAAAAGTCAATATCCTTGCACAGGAGGCTAAAAACACCAGCGCGAAAACTTTGTGAGGCTTTTTTGATAACTGCCATAAGCCCTACAATGAATAGCAGGGATGAATGCCCAGAGGCCATATTGGACCCGACCCCCTGTGTTCGCATCAATTTCTGATGCGGGATGGTGCAGTCATCAACCATATGCGACTATAATCAGCTGTTCTAAGCTTCCTTATTGGAAGTCACCTAAAATGCAGTGAGTTTTTGAGAGGCTGTTGATCATGTAATTACCCATAGAGTTTTTCGTTTTTTTGGAAGTGTTATTGAAGTGTTTGGTTTAGTAGATTGTATATCAGTATACCCTTCGATATTAGTTCCAGGCTCTGAAGAAGGCGATACTGCCGAAACGTCACCTAGTGTTGTATTGTATTGTGTTTCTCTATGGAAGTAAATGTATGCTGTTTAAAAACCGCGCGATTGCTGAACAAGAAAACGACGCATTCATAAACCCTTGAATATTTTGGTGAAATTTCAGAGTTTGCTTGGAATCGTGCATCTTCACCAAAGATCTACGCATTGACTTGGAATGGTTTGGTTGTGATCGATGTGGAGGAAAACAACAAATGCGACGAGGTGCGCATCGACTGGAACAAATTTGGAGGTACAGTGTACCACTAGTATGATATGCTTTTAAAGAATATGCAAGTTTTTCTGTGCCATCCGTAAATAAAACTGTTGCGTGCAGTAAATTTAACGCAATCTTTGCATTGTATGTGTGAGCTGAGTCTCTATCTCGTAGACTACTCAATTTAGAAACGTTGATGTTAGATGTAATGCAACAGCAGTGAGGTTGAGACTGAGATAATGATTGTACAGTTTTGGTAAAATAATCATTCCTTCCAGAAAAGGGACTGAAAGCTATGTCTGCTTTTGCAATAGCCGACAAGTTATTCATCTTCGTTACCTCTTCCGAAATGCTAATCTACGGTCGCGAAACTGTGGTGCCCATACCTATTGCGTATCCACCGCTGCGACAAATCCTAGCTGTGAGTCAGAGCAGCCAACCATATCCTGGTGAGTGCATTTAGTCTGTCAGGTTATCAAATTTGCAAATGTACTTTTGATCAAGTAGACTGGAGCCTTCAAAGAAGTCTGAATGCACTCGGAACTAGTTGGATTTTCCCAATAGTGTTTTAAAGCTATGACTCTCCAAAGACTGTTCTCAGAGGGATTTTGATATAAAGATTTATTTATGAAAATAAAGGTGTGAAAGAATGGAAATAAAAATGGTAAATCCAGGATTCGACTTACCTTTAACGTCAACGATTCATTGTTTTCTTGATGAGCAGATACGACGTTGTTATTACAGTGTGTAATCACAATAGCTGACCTTTTGGCAGTTTCGCCTTCTTCAGGACTTGAAAAGGTCAAATTGACACGCAATATACTGGATAAAACAGTTGCATAACCTCAGCAAGAAAAATTTTTGGTGCGTAGTTGATAAATAGTATTGTAACAACCCCGTATCTACTAATCAAAAAAAGGATTTATACAGGTTTTACCGTACTGGTGGAAAAGCTCTAGAACTTGGCATTTTTCTGCTCTCATGTGAGCCGTGTGATTTCAGAACGGGCTTGTTTCGCTTTGCCATCATCCGCTGGAATACAGTTCACCATGGTAAACGAAGGCAAAACTGGTGCTTACCTTGAGGTTTCGAAGCCTCCTCCGCCGAACATTTGTCACGGTGTTTCGTTACCACAAACTCATTACGAGGTCAGAATAAGTTAACTGATGAGAATTTCACAAAATGAGCTAGTCTTTGCAGAGGTTTAGGTTGACGGACTGATTGAAGCATTAATGATTTGAGCCATTTCACCACTATGTTGTTTAATGGTTTATTCTTCTTTGAGAAACTGCAACAGAGTTTTAGGTATATTTCAACCGAAAAAATTCGGACAAAGTCAAGCATATACGCAGCTATACTGAGAAAATTCATGTGGAAAATGGTATCCTTGATAAAGAAACAGACTACGAAGTAACAGTGGCGTGGCTGAATCGATACTCGGAAGCTAGTGGTACATCGGATCCAAAACCGTTCAGAACAGGGTACGATAGTTCTAAATCTGATTTCAACCCGCTGTGAACTGCGAGAATTTATGGTTTAAGATTCGGATATCCATCTGCTCCGCGTTCATTGCAAGCAGTTGCCATCACCCCTGACACTGTCTACTTATATTGGAATTTGCCTGCAACATTAAACGCCCCTATTGCTGAAATTAAGTACAAGGTATAATACGCACATTTAGAATTTTAGAAAAATATGCAAGACTTGATAAGACATACATTGCGAGATTGTTATAAAAAAGCTTCATGTTGTCCCATTTTCTTGTTCTGGGGCTTAAATTTAAATAAGCTTCCAAGAACTGTCATTTTTCTTCCGCGTGCACCCGCAGCATTTCAGATCTCACAACAGGCGTCTGGTCTCACATCTCCATCCAGCATTGCAGTGCAGGAGTACGCCAATGGAGCGTTTTCGACGACCACTTCCGACTCAGCATCGTGTCTTGCCAGCCCGTGTCAAGCGAAAATCGCCAACCTACGGCCGGCGACTGAGTACAAGTTCTGGGTGTGATCATACAACTCTAAGTTTTTTAACTCTTTTATTTACTGCGTTTTTCTTCTTAATGGCAGGGTATGTTGTGAAATATAACTCGTATGAAATGCTGAGATATCTGCAAAACTCCGGACCACAGGTGTATGCAGTGGGGAACGAACACGCGCTGTTGTCCTTACCGGGGAGCAGCGCACTTCACCACTACACCATCCGGGTCTAAGTTTTTTTATCGCCTTTGCTTTCGTTTTCTTTTTTATCTCATATTCTACTTAATTTCTTTTGTCTTCATCAATAGTGAAATAAAATCAATCAATCATTAATGTTGTGATGATCGCGTCGCGAACTCAGGCTCTTTTTCTCCGTATTTGCTAATTATGCTTCTTTACACAGGCTACGTCTATTCATGAATCTCATCTTAACTCACAGTTCCTTGAAGATGCTGAAGCGATTTCGCAAGAGGTCAGAGCTATCAAGTAGTTAATAGTCGTTGCGAATCTTTTGTCTAAATATTCGACGCTCTCAAGATTTTGATGGACTATTAAATTGTTTAACGTAAAACGAGCAGACAAGTATCGAGGAAGATATTCGAGCATTATATGAATCACAAAAATTATTTCTCAAGAAAAGAAAGTCAAAGATTTGAAAAAAAAACTCACAGGCGTCTGCACGTACTAAGGACATCCCTGGAACTCTGCGGCCTGACAACGTGAGTGGATCATCACTTCTACTCAGATGGAACAGCTTGCAAGCTGAACAACCCCCATCTATCATTGCGGTACAGTATAAAGAGGTTCCTCTTCTGTAGACATTTGTAATTATCTGTTTAAATAATTTAATATTTGGAAATATCTAGACTGGTGGAACGAGTGACTGGAAAGCGCCATCAAACGCCTCATTTAACCCTGGCATATCTACCATCCTTGGTCAGCGTACACATATCAAAATATTGTTTAGTTTTTTTTACATGATTCCTCGTCATATCTGCTATATGAATGCCAATACTTCTTGCATTCTATTCGTTTTCCTCTCATTCATCGTCCACAGTGGTCTCCGCACACTTTGCTTCGGCTGCTTTTTGAGGATTTTCTCTTCTTTATGAATGTCGTAGAAACCTGGTCAAGTCGACTTTCCTTACAATCTTGGAGATAACCAAGCTAAGGCATTCCCACATGGATTGGAGGATTACGTTGAGAAGGAGCTCGAGCTAGACTCTTGCTTTCTTGTGGACGACATCACTACTGCTACGCACCCCTTCCGTTGTTTAATTAATTAAATCGTTCAATGTGCCATGTAGGAAATCATTTCAAGAGAATTTTAAAGAATTTTTTGCTGTATTTCTGTGCTGGAAATTTTATATATTTATACATATAAATATATATACAAATTTGTTAAGTTCTCATAAACGGTCTCCTGTCGGCAACTTCGTACGACTATCGTTTTGTTGCTGTCTATTCGGGAACGTTTTCTGTCGAGAATGGAGTCATAGCATTCAAAGAGTTCTACTATCAGGGCATTCAGCACGCAAAGACAAAAGGCAAGCTACTTCTGTGCGGTCATTTATTAATGCTAGTGTGGTACTTTTCAAAGAAGTAATTTTTATTCGACTTGTGCAAAATTAAGACACGCTTAGGTCTATGAATGGTGTTTCAATATTACGGCTCCTGATTTATCTCTCCAGAGACTGATTTCGTTGCGACTATTTGTTTTACTAGGCTATTGATTAAATGTGCAATCTGTTGCCGCCGTAACTAATTCATTCAATGAAATTTGATATTAAGAAGAGGGGATTTGAAACATTCTTGAGACCTGCTTAATGCGTCGTCGTTCAGCTGGAGTACCAACAGCACCACAACAGGTTGATGCACGAATGGATGATGAAGGTTGGATCGTGTCGTGGAAGGAGCCAGCCAGTGATGGTGGATCACCCATTACCAGTTATGCAGTGGAGGTATGTTTAGAATGAGTTGAGGATGTACTTCAGTAGAAATGTGATATAATGTGCGATAATTTCAGATGAGACAAAATCGCTCGTCGGAATGGGAGATCGCCGAGCGTGGTCTGGATGGTTGGAAGCTATGGTGGAGGCCAGCGAAGAATAGCCGAAAATCCTGGGAATTCCGTGTACGAGCAGCAAATACTGAAGGATTCGGGGCATATGGTTATTCTAACGATACGGTCGGTAGGTGCACTCTTGACTACATTATGCTAAAGTTACTACATTGGTTGTTGCAAAACATATTGCTAATTTTGATCGGCATCTTAAAAAGGTACTGGCTCTACTGTGCTCAAACACCACATTGTTATTTAAAATGAGATCTATTTGGATGCACACACATATTTATAAAAAATTGTTTTTTGTTAGTAAACAATCCAATGAATATGTTAGGCCGGGCAAGGTTTCATAGCCAAACTGATTCAAACCTTGCAGCGTTAGTTGTGCAGCGAATGCTGAAGAGTAGTCACCGAAGAAAGTCAAACCCTTTCTACTGGTCACGTCTAGATACCTGCGCAGCAGTTTACTAGAGGTTTAGTCGACTTGATGATCGTGCTTCTCTGCTGTGGTCGTTTTGCCAAGATTCAAGACAGTGTATCAGATGTTTCCATCTATCGGTAGCACAAAAGTCATCATAACCATCTTTCGGTGCAATTTTGTTTTTCTTAATTGTTTAGAAGGTGGATCTCACTTCATCCTCTTCCATGGAACGTCACAGTGTTATCGAGAAATTTTTTTCTTCTTTTTTTCGTAAGCGGAGCGCAGAAAAGACTTTGTCGCGATGATCTCGCCGCCACTCGTTTAATCCAGGCGTGGCTATTTTTAGAGATTTCTCACTTTTTAAGTGCTTCCAAATATCAAGCCTGTTGTTGGATAGAAAATTTTGCATTGACCTGCAACATTCCCCTTCCAAATAGCTTCTGTAGGAAGAATTGTCAAGCTGAGATGATGTTTGCCGTTGTTTGCTGACGAGCGGGGTAGAGCTCCTCCGTTGTAGAGACTTTCTTATTCCCGACACGAAACGTTAAGGGATTTTATGACTTCAGAGTCCAATCTCGCACTGCGCTTTACAATTCGAGTTGGTGCCATTGCTCTATGTCGAAATCTGAATTCATCATTCAAAGCATTCCGATTTTCATGATTTGGGAGCATGATTTCAACCAGTCTAAATTCATTGTGAACCAGGTACTAAAAAAAAAGTGTCACGTGGAAAATTACAAGGTAGGAATTATGCTTTGAAATGTTATGTACGACAATATTGACAGCGAGCATTTATTGCAGAGTACTTGTAAAATTTATGATGATAATATCCACAGTCATTTTTATAATGAAAAAAAGGATAAACCTTTCGGCTTTGATCAATCCCTGTGGGATGCACCGTGCATTCGACCTCATTAAGCATCGTTAGGAGTGACTGAATGCATATCTGGCCTTTACAATGACTAGCGGTAGCCTACCGATGTACTACTCCACTACTGCTATCCTCCTAGACAAGTCTGGCACCAATCTGTCGACCCCGCATGGATAGGCTTACCACTTTTATAATCGTCATTTATTATAGCACATATTTCATCACTGTTGCTGTTGTTGTCGAAGATATTTCTTTTATCAATTGGTTACAAATACTAATACTGCTCTTTCCAGTTCCTCCTATTGCCGGAGAACGGTCACAATCGTGGCTCTACCTCTTACTTACCTCATCACTCCTCGCCATCCTAATACTTTTGGCGCTGATTCTTCTCATGAGTCGGTTCTTTCTATTACAAACCACTTTTAACTCCTCACTTTAACAATGAGATACCGTAATTGACAACCTTTGCAGGCCGAGTACGGGCGCGTGCAAATGAATTAAAAAAAGAACGGAATCACGACGAGAACTGCATTACATTGGAGAAAATTGCTGGTTTAAATCATGCTCCAAGCCAACCGATGCCACCGGACATGATTAACGAAATAAAAAGTAAATGGATTTCTTTAAACTTAATATCATTTAATCTTAGCCTTTTTTCTTATGGTTTACTGAGAAGTAAGTAACGAATAAACAGCTGTTTAGCAAAGATGAATTTGTGTGTAGCATTATCTCCCGTAGGGAGCGGGAAACAGTGGTAGTAATGTCCGTCATCACGAGCATGGTGCCTTCTCGATTCCGCTCCGCGCCAGCCAAGCTTCTCATCCCTCCGGGGTAGGGAAATTAGTGGCGGACTTATCTGGGGAAAACAACATCACTCTCTGTGATCCAATTAGGAGCGCTCCAGCCCGGCTATCTCAGGACTCCAGAGAGAATTGCTTGACCAGCGTTCTACGACATTCAAGTTCAAATGGCAATCCTCAAGCAGCAACCGAAACCACACATAAAATTTGGAAGATCTTCGTGGACAATGGATTCGAGGAAACGAATCGAGTGTGAGAAGTGCTTAGATCCGCACAGCAGACTTGAAGACGGATCAAATAAAATAAAATAAAATAAAATAAAAATAAGGGAATTATCTTCTATATTTTTAATATGTTTCAGATCTTCCACATGTACGTTCGGATTTCGTTCGTCTAGAAAAGAAATTGGGTACAGGAAGCTTTGGAGAAGTGTGGGAAGGTGTAGCCACCCAATTACCAATGAGGGACAGAGAGACCAGAGTGGCAATAAAGGTAATACTGACATTGGTAATGAGTAGTTTTTGTGACTTTTAAAATGAATTTCAGACTTTACATCCAGGTTATGAAGAATCAGAAAAGATCAAATTTATGAAGGAAGCAATATTGATGAAGTTAGTTCTTTTAGAATAACATAAGGCTTTCGTGTTTTTGCTCGCGAAGTTATAAAAGAACTACACATTAATAGAGAGGAGAAAAAGTCAAATCTCTCGGCGTAGATCAATTCCTCAGAGGTTCGCCACATATTCGCTTTTATCAAGCGTCGTTGGAGATGGAGATTGGATGCACATCAGGCCTGTATAATATGTTATTGTAACCGGCTCTACCCTACGAGACAAGTCTGCCACCGACTTGTAGGCCTGTAAGAATGGAGAGCCTGATTATTGCATTGGCGCGATAGAATCAGTGATTGATCCACTTTGTATTACAGGACACCTCGAACGCCACAAAGACCTTTATTAGGAAACTGTAGCGAGAAATTGTCTTAAGTAGAAAGGGTCTTTAACTTAGTCTGTTGTAATAAATATTTTTAATTGTGTTGTTTTCAGTAATTTTGATCATCCAAATATTGTGAAGCTCCTTGGAGTTTGTTTGGAAGGGCCTAACGAATATTTGGTCCTCGAGCTTATGGAAGGTGGAGATCTACTAAATTTTTTGCGATCCAGGTTTGTTTTTGAAACATTCGTTTACTCTTTAATCTCTACCCAACATGCTCAAAATCGTTGCCTTTGGTTTAGTTCGCCAACTGATTCTTCCCCATCGCAACTTTCACTGCGGGACGTCCTGTCAATGCTGATAGACGTCGGTCGCGGATGTGCTTATTTGGAGTCGAATCGCCATGTACACAGAGACTTGGCGGCGAGGAATTGTTTAATCAGCTCGAAAACACCACACCACCATCGGGTGACGAAAATAGGTATGCTATTTTTTCACAAGAAGCAAATGGGACCATCATAATGAAGGTGGTAAAAATAGCTCAGTTATACCATGATTCTGTTATCATCATGTGTATTCGAAGGGAAGCATGAAAACATATTTTGTAGAAAGCATTCCATAATGAGTTAGTACTAAACTTTATTTGTGAGAGTTTTTAAGAATGCAGCTCAGAAGAGTCCTACTTCGTTTTATAATTGCTTAAAATCCATGTGACATTGTGCGCATGAAATTGTGGGGTTCGCTCAACCGAGAAGCCTGACATGGATAGTGTTTTCGAAAATTTGTCATAAAGTGACCATCTGCTTAGACATCAAGTATTTTCTATAAGTTAACGGTCTATTTATTATGGGCTTCGTTAGTCTAACGTCGGAAAACAACATCCGAAAACAGTTCCTCGCCAGACTTTGCTTCCCAAAGTCTTCGAAGGGCAAACAAAAATGTGATGAAGTAGCAAACCATAAAGACCACATATTTTCTAGGCTGGTTTATATTTGGATTTTTATTCCTATTGCTTTACAGTTTTAATTATGCGCTAAATACAGGAGATATTATGTCTTAAGTTGAATAATTTGATGTTTCTACAGCCGACTTTGGCCTAGCTCGAGGGGTACACAACAGCGAACACTACAAAGTTCGTGGAGAAGATTTTCTGCCACTTAGGTACTCTTTTAAATATATTTGTGCTGTTAATAGTTATACGAGTTGGTTGAATATATTTGACAAGGGATTGCTTCAGGTGGTTGGCTCCCGAATGCATTTCGGATGGAATTTTTTCTTCCAAAAGTGATGTGTGGGCTTTTGGGGTTCTAATGTATGAAATTGTTGCGTTGGGACAGCAGCCCTATCCTTTTATGAACAACAGTCAGGTAGCTTTCTAATCTTCATTGGATAAATCTTTATTTCTTTTACTACTTACTAGGCGTTGCTTTTTCATGCAGGTGCTCGCTCATGTCCGAAAAGGTGGCACCCCGGCAAAACCTCTGTACTGCCCCGATCAACTGTAAGTTACCACTCGTTTAGTGTCAGTTTCTGAAAACTGCCTTTATTCTTCTCTAAACATAGAGTTTACTTTTGCATTTAGAGGGCGTTTCTGGAGTCCGTCGAGCTCTCTGATGGATCTCCACTCGGCTAAATAGTCCGCCCCTACGTGTTTGTGAAGGGTGTTTAAATGCGAGCAAAAAGCGATTTGCGCTGTCTGGTTTGAGACAAAGAAGGAATCTTTGTAATGGCTCTCTGTTTTTGCTAGGCTGGATAACTTACACGTCTCATTTTCATACATTCGTATATGAATAGGCTCAAAATGCGAAGATAAGTAAATGACTGTGAGGAACATAGGTCACGATTAGAGATTTTCTCTAGCATGTACGTTTCTCGTATACACTAAAAGTATATCTGTAAGCGTATGCATTCTCCTGCGCCTCTTACCTACAAAACGCACTTGGAAACGGATGGAGGATTTTCTAGCCACAAAGACAAAACTGAAAGATTTCTCAAGAGGAATGAGTGCATTGTTCTTCATGTCATTCAGTTGGACCAGATTAGATTACAAGTGATACAAGTGAATAATAAAGGACGAAGCTCTTAGCATTGATCAATACTTCGCCAAGCACTTAACTTCATTGAGCATCGTTAGAGATTACTGAGTGAATATCTGGCCCATACAATGACTTGCGGTGGTCTAGCGATGTATCCAGTCATTGCTGTATCCTCTCAGATAGGTTTGGCACCAGGCCGACCACAGAAGAATGAAAGGTTTGGTGAGCCCGGGAAGTGGGATCGAACCATGTGTATTGCACGGCACATCTAACCACCGCTCTACTCGTGCGGCTAGTGGTTATTATCCAAGTCTGTCAAGTGATATAATAATTTATAGAATGCACTTACATTCATCTTGTGACTTATCCATATGGGAAATGTTTGAAGAAGCTGAGAAAACGCTTTGTGCACTGATCTAAACTTTTCAGCTACAAAATAATGCTACTTTGTTGGGTGTATGACAAGGACCGTCGTCCTAGCTTTTCCGATATACTTAGCATGTTCGAGAAACTTCGCGACAAAATCGAATTTCAAGTAAGCTGTCCTTCGAAGGGGATTTCTTTTGTCCGCCATTTTCGGCTTTCCAGAAACTTATCCAAGTTGTTATTTTTAATACAAATGCTGGGAAATTCTACCTGTTCAGGACGACAAGCCGTATCCTCCATGCTGTGGGCATTACAATGGCGCCTTTGACGTCTCGCAGGATAGTACTTCAAGTGAGCAAATGGAACTCGAGCGAAGCGTTTCCCATCAAGGATACTATGATGTCGAAAGGCTTTCCGAGTCGTCTCGTTTTGGTAAGTGAACCGACTGTCCGTTGATTTCAGCCGTAATCGATGACTATTACGGCTGAAATCAACGGACCATGATGATCGCAATTTCAGAAAAGTCAGGCAGCGGCAGTTACACGTTGTGCAAACAGAGTGCACCGCTGATGATTCGGCCTATCATGAGGGAAATCAATGCAAGACCTCTCGTTAGTGTTAAATTTTATTTCTAAAGCGGACTTTCAAGTAACAAACATTTTTTTCTCCTAAGTACAAATTCTGCACTTAAAGTCTGGAAGACAAAAACTTTTGCTCTCTAAATTTCAAAAGTCTCGAGCTTAAAGCTTTCCATTGAATAATACAGTATTTTCTTGGTTTACGTCACATTTAAACACAAACACGACCTCGCAACCTAATGTTGTGTCAAGCCTCATCTGTGGGCTCCAAGGGTTTTTGGCGCAGTTTTTGTATTCTGTAGATAGAGTGGTAAGAGCAGGTCCAATATTAGGAGTGGTTCGTGAACAGCTATTCTTTACCCTCACTAATTTAGAAAGAAAACTTTTTGGGCGAGGTAATTATGTGGTGAGAGGTTAATTTTGTTGAACAGAGTGTTCAACATAGGCAGTTCACCAGTGAAGAGTCGCTAAAGACGCTGAACATTACTACCCTTATAGTAGCTCTAACAAACAAAAGATTATGACAGCTCAAACTAATGGAGTTTATTCTACCTTTATTCAAACGTCTTTTGCACCCTTTTGAACAAGCGTCCTTGCTATTTTCATTATTCTCTTGTTTCCATGTTGTACTACTGATACTATCTGTGACCATCCAAACCGATTGCATGCTTGCTGATTCCACCACTCCTAATTAGATATCGGACAGTTTTTGCTGTATTTCGGAGTAATTGGTCAGAAAAGTAACGTTCTATGCGTAGTGCGCGTTATCACGAAAAGAAATCATGGGCTGCATTCGGTAAATACATTAAGTAAGAAATGTGTTATTTTTATGAGAATATACAAAAAGGTTAATTGATTGAAGTTAGTAACACAAAGGTCAAGTAATATTTAAGTCATCACCGTCTGAAATTGACATCACCGCACAGCTGACCAGAAGCAGTGGAAGACGTGTGGAGGGCTCGATTTCCTCCGAGACCCTCACGACAGTATGCGGTAAATAAAAGTGTTCTGTCAGGATTCATTCCACTGAAAACCACAATATTTCCAGAATCTTTGAGCCAGCCGCCATCATTTGCTAATTCATCTCGTTCCCAATTCGTATTACCGTCAAACCTCTCGTGCGACACAACACCGCCGAAGAAGATATCATTTGCTTCAGATAGTGAAGTGTCCGAAGAAATACGTAAGTGGGCGAGATTTTAGCTCGGTAAATGTTTGATAGGTGGTGCGTCATGATATCTTTTGGATGTTTTTGTGAAAAAATCTCTTTTCTAAGCGACCTTTTCCTTGTTTGCATTTATTACGTGACCACCTGTACCACTTGTCATCCCGATTATGGTCGAATGGCTCGACCGAGCGCCAGTAAGCCTTCCATATCTCCCGGTCGCGTGCATAGGTAGCGCAACGGTTCTGCCGGCCCCAAGAAAGGAACTCGTTGAGCATCACATCTTTCTTCCAAAGTTTTCGTGAACAACTCGGAGCTTTGGTTCGCTGATATTTCTAATGTGCGTCATTTCGATGAATCTAGTCGCTAACGACTCTTGTCCATTAGTTGTCGTTCATATACATAACGCGTTTAGCCCATATTTTCTTTAGAAGTTCCTCGTATAGAACGACATCTTTGATTTTTGATCGTTGACATAGACGAGAGCTTAGGATCCTTCTCCTCACTTGTTTGACACGAAACACTCCTAGCATCGTCCTTTCGACCACGCCTTCAATAACACCCACTGATATTTCATTCTACTTAAGCAGCAACCGCGTTTCGGAAGCATACGTTGAGGCAGGAAAAATTGTGGAGACGAGGATATGGTTGTGAAATCGGATGTTCTTCGTTCTCTTCATTACATCTTCAATGCACTTGAAAGCTTTCCGAGCCACTTATTTTCTTCTGCTCAACTTTGATGCCAATTCGTTCATTATATTCACTTCGCGACCTGGGTAGACGTAGCTGAGATATTTCTTCTGATAAGCGTGAATGGGACGTGCGAAACTAATCCGTTCTTCATGGGCATCGTTTTTATGAGATTTAGTCGACGACAAATATTTCTACTGGCGTTACCAAGGTCGGCGAGCATTGAATTCGCTTGGATAATGTTTGTCGCTATATGAATGATGTCATTAGCAAAGCGAAGATGTTGTAATTGTCGGCATTCAATTTTCACTCCAATGTTGTCCTATTCCAATGTTCACTGGTTCTCGACGGTAGCTGTAAATAATTTTGGAGAAATGTTATCGTCTTCTCTTAATCCTCTTCTTACTTTGGTACTAATATCGCTGTAGAATGGCGGTGCTATGGTTTGGCAACCTTTACATGAAGAATGTTTATGTAGGGATTAGACATGTCCTAATTCTCCAGAGCTTCCATACTGCTTCTACCTCATCTGATTCGAAAGCGTTATTTATAGTGCTGGAAGTGAGAGCGGTCTCTTGTACTCTCGCATTACTTCAGTGAGTATTCCTCTTGTGTGGAACTAGTCCATCACTCTAGATCTTTTTCGAAACCCTGATTTCTGACGGAGCTCTGCTTCAGTAAGTGTTCCGTCAGTGCATTATGCGAAACACAACCACAACGATGCTGATATATTTGCAAAACACCGGACCGCAAGTGTCTGTGGTGGGGATCGCGCAATTACCTTTACCGGCGGCTAACGCGTTCACCACCACGCCATGCGGGTCGCACGTCTTCCCTCTCTCTCAACTAGTTCTATCGATCAGCGCCATCAGCAATCATCCTGTCACTGGCCGTAGTTTGACTTTTGCCACTTTCGTAACGGTGTTTCATCATTCATAAAGCTGGCTTATGGGATTTGCTTAGTAGGTTTTCGAGTTTTCTCCATAAGATTACTTAGCATTCGACCCAATAGATATTCAAAGTGCCTTATGGTTACTCATGACCTCCGCCCCATTCCTAAGGTTGATTTTTTGACCTGAACCCGTGACATTCTTCACCCATGTAGGACCCTGTAGGATTGGTCTCCAAGTATTAACTGGGAGGCCTATAAAGAACAAAATATTGGTTATATAAAACAAATTGTTTGTTATGCCAATGAAATTTATGCATTAAATTTTATTTGCTGAGGTTATGAGAGTGTTCGGCTGAGTTGACTGGTTGCCAGTTTAATCATTCCACGCTCTGAAGAAGGTGAAAGCGTGGAAGCGTCTGCTGTAATGACTAAATGCTGTGATAAATTCATTTCCCATAGTAAAAGAACATGCACAGATAGTCCGGAAAATATTACGGCATTAGCTGTATCACCTGTAGTCTCGCTGATCGAGTGACTTAGCGGGTACTAACACCAACAGTAAATCTTCCATTTCTCTCTGTCGCGTGAAAGAGCAGCCCAGTGGGTTCTTTTCGCTCTAGGAACTCGTTGAGCATCATATCTTTCTTCTAGACTTTTCATGAAGAACTCTAGCCATCGGGTCAGTGGTATTCCTGCAGTGCGTTTAACATCCCGAGGAGTCCAGTCATTAACGGCTCTTGTCCATCGGTGGTTATTCATACGCATTACGTGTCCGGCCCACCCCATATTCGACCCTTTGCCGCACAGAAGGACATCCCTGATTTTGGATTGTTGACGCAGGCCGGAGCTTCGGATCCTTTCCTTCAAATGCGTGCATATTCTAAGTGCTAAACGCTAAACAGAAAATTAAACTATACGTAATTTTAAGCAGAAAATTTTTTCTAATTACCGTATAGTTTGTTGGTTCTAGTCCGTTATGCTTCGAAAAAGCGAAATATGAGAGAGAAGCTCATTACGGTTGTTTCCTTTGCACTCCTGAACACCGTCAACATGAGCGTTATTAACAACTGTGTAAATTTTCACTCTTTACTAAATTAGTCGTGTTCTAATCGACCGTTAAATTACAGCCTTTGTTCTAGCGCACAGCCGTAGTTGGGCAGGTCCGTCTCATCGTCATCGAGTTATCCAACCATCTTCGTCTTCATACGCGTTTGCCATACGTCCGAGTCAAAGCGGTTCGTTTAGTTCTATTCAATTATTGCTTCTACATTTCATCACTTCTTCTCGTTTCAGATAGGAATGCATCGCAAGGATCTTCTCGAAAGAATCGGGCATCGGCCCTCCTACCATCTTCTTCGTACGAAAAACAACAAAGAAGTCGTGTTAGTCAAGTGTGATGTAGATTACTTTTAGGTCTGGTTCCATTGTCTCTTAATATTCTTCACATGGTTCAGTCTGAACGCTCCTGTGATAACTTTGACTTGTCTTTATATCCAGTGCCTTTCACTACGTTGCTCATGCAAAGTGCCAAAAAATGTTTGTAACCATGTTATTATTAGATGTTTCATCGTTTCCATATTGTGTCCTAGTTGTTTTGGATGTCCTGTGATATTATAGTCGTTCCCATATTTTATTTTTTCATTACCGAATACTTGAAGAATTTTGAATAAAACTGGCTGTGGACCCTTTGGAGACATTCTGCTTTTGTTCTACTTTTTCTGTAAGCCTAAATAGTAGTACTTCTGTGTATCATTTAATTCTACTCAGCGGTGACTCTTCATTAGGAATTTAGACGAGAGCTATTAAATGTGATTTATCAATTTCGTTTTTTGAACAGAAGGTGTGCAATTTGTAAAGAGTGGTGGCAAGCGTAGTGAAAAGAAGCGTAGTAGAAAAATGAGCGCTCCGGTTTGGTTCAACCCCTCCTGTGCCAACCGTACCCTCCGTTCCCATCGAGTCGTGAAGTCATAGTACAAAATATTGAAGAGAGCTAAAATTAATTTTATAAATTGTAAATCAACATTCGCCTTGAGACCCTTTCTAATGTGAGAAATATTCCTTCCTTATTTCAAAAACCAAGTTCCCTTTACCCTTGGTATGACTAATCGGTATGTATTTTTCATTGGTAAGGTAACACGAAGTTCATAATAAACTTTATTCTGCTGCCGTTTCGGCACCTTCCATCTTGTGTAGAAGAGCACCGCTGAGTGAAGCTCATTATTCGTGCGATGCTTCACTAGATTTGACTCGATACGATCATGAAGATCCATACAGGAAGAAGGAAGAACTGAGGACAGCCTCCCCGGATCAATCCGGCAATGAGGAAGCCGAGGATGCACGGACGTTGGCCGAATAAAGCCTATTTTTTTTTTATCAATATCGTGTTACCTTACTAATGAACAAATACATGTCTTCTTTATCTTCGTTGTCACTTGCATGCATACATTTACTTGAACTGCTTCTTGCATGTGACGTCGACTGTAATCCTCATATCAGTGAATAGACCACATGGGATTGGATTCCTCTCCGCTGTCCGTGGGAATAACATCTTCTACAGTAAAGTTCGCTAAGCCGAGTGAGAGTTTTGTTTATTATTAAAGAAGCTGACTCAACGGAAAGAAACTAAATCTCATAGTCGTTCCACTCTGCGTTAAAAAATTTTAAACTTTGAGAATAGTGACGATCTTCACTTATAATACACGCGTTGTAGTATGGAGTTCTTCTAGGGCTTTAGTACTTTCGTTAATACGTTTATTATCGCTTTTTTCCAACATTAGAGATATAACTCAGGGTTATACCAATAAAAAAATATCGGCCAAAATCAACTTTAACAATGCTCGCTGTTAGCACTTCAACTTCAAGCTATGACAGTGGCGAAATCAAATCATTCTACATAGTCTTAAAGGATTTCTAAAGAAGACATGATTTCTATATGGTTATTTCTACATTTTATTATACTTTTGAAATTCTTACTTAAGGTTATTTTTAGTTAAAGAAAGAGAGTGAAATATCCTATTGCCACAACAAACTGATTTGACCGTATGCTTAGCTGGCATTCACGGTTAAAATGTCGTTCACATCGATAAGAGTTGTTGCCAGCATATTCAATTTGTTGAGAATTTTTTACGTGATCCCTCTCCACATCCTATATTGCGGAAATCTAATTACCTCTTTCATTAGATCACTGTCGCACTCATGATCCACTTACCACTGCGATTTTAAGCGCATTTTGGGCCGTTATTTGAGGATTTTCTCTTCTTTGTGGATGCCGTTAGATCCTGGTCCAGTCGATATTCCGTGGTAGCATGGTATACAGGAGTGCGTGTGGTTCAGTGGATATAGATACCTTGCAATACACACGTGGGCGTTGTCTCGACTCTGCGCCCTGGCTCACCAATCCTTCCATCCATCCGGAGTGGGGAAAATTGGCGCGGCACTTATCTGGGAGGACAGCTGCCCTGTCGTGATACATCGATTGCCCACCGCAAATCATTATATAGCCCTGATCTGTATTCAGTTATTTCTAGTGATGCTTGGTGAAGAGCAATGCATGGCGCATCTCTCAGGAATTAACTGGCAAGTGGAGCTCTATCTTTTATGTTTTTATCCGTCCTAGGTAGGATATTTCTATTACATTGGAGAGGCTTAATTGATAGTCCGATACCAATGTATCCAGCAATATATACTCGCCAGTTGGTTAGCGATTCATCGCAAGACCTCAACGATACTGACAATATTTCCATGACACCATTTTGCAGGATTACAATAGTATGCGCCGTCCACAGGAGCGATTGTACATAGATCTTCAGCAACCAAGCCGACGCTAAAATGCCTTTGCTATTGTTAGTCGGACCTTCTTTTTCTTTAAACTCATCGATAATATAACTCGAAAGACCGACTTTCTATAAACCTCGGCATAGATAGTTGATATATTTATTTATGTAATCTTATAAACTGAACTTCTTAAGCTGACGCGAGGTTGGTACAGGTCTTCGCTGTCGTTGTCGTTGTTTTCGATGTCGTTGGTCGATGGCTGACGTTTCGGCGACTTCGCCTTCCTCAGAGCCTGGACCTATTTAATGTTAGAATACTTTTTACTATTCGGTGGAAAAAAAAGGTTAAAGTGTTAATGAAGATCAAACTTTCAAATAGACGTCATATTGAGCAAAAATGCAACTCACCGTGATGTTACGTGTGGGACTGGTCCTGGACTCGGGACTGATGGTTGCTCAACTCGAATCGGACGTTTACGATTAAAAAGACGTGGATCATTCCAGATTTGACAATCTTCGTCGTTTACGCTTCGACATCAAACTACGAAGAAGAAGAAGTTGAAGCGTTCCATATGGACTTGGAGAAGTTCTACACAGAAGACCACACATTCTTCGAGGTTATCATTGGAGATTTCAACGTCAAGATTGCACCAAGAAGAACGTTTGAAGAACGTCACATTGGAACCCACGGATTAGAATGAAACGAACAAGGTAAGCGGCTGTTTGAGTTCATCATGGCGACAAGACAATCCATGGTAACTCGCAATTCCAGAAGCCCCACCCTCAGCACTGGACGTGGGAGTTTCCCAGTGGAGAGTACTACAACGAAATAGACCACATCATAGTAAATAGAAGGTTTAGCCTAACCGATTTCGTTGTTGTCCCAAAATTCTACATGGGATCAGACCATCGTCTCCTTTGTGCAAGATTCTATTTCTCGCGGGAAGGGGAAAAAGCCGCCAAGTTCCAAAACCGAAGCTCCAGAACCACCGCAAACTGGGATTTATTCAATTCATTAGTCGGCTGTTGGGAAGATGCCATTGTCGATAACATCGGCGAAGAGTACGATCGGCTCATTCAACATCTTCACGTTATCGTTATGAAAGCTCAGAGTTCGAAAGTCACCAATAGACATCTGTCTCCAGAAACACTCGAGCTGATACGCTAGCGTGGAATCGCACGAGCTGCAGCCAACCGCGAACTAACGTCCGAACTTGCAAAACAATGCAAATAGGCGATAAAAAAAGATCTTAGAGAAAAAAGAGCAGCAGTAGTAGCCGAAGTTACAGAGAATGGAAAAGGCATTCGCAAAGCCCACAGAAGCTTCGCCAATTACATGACCAAAATAATTGCTCTCCAGGGCCCAGATGGAACCGTTACAACGTCCAGAAAGGCAATAGAAAAAATCATTCACAAATACTACTCGGATCTCTTCGATAGCCACGTCTACCTTTCGTCGCGTGAAATAAAGGAGGGTGGATTTGTTGTACCACCGGTTCTCCCTTCCGAAGTCGGACATGCCATTTCATCGATGGAAAATCGAGCAGCACCAGGTTCGGACAGGATAAGACCACAACGCCTAAAGAACCTTCCGCCAGTCTTCGTAAACACACTGGCTTGGCTCTTCACACGTTACTTCTCCGAATACAGGTTCCCTACTCACTGGAAGACCAGCAGGACCGTGTTGTCGTTCAAGAAAAGTTACCTGCACGATATCCGCAACTATCGACCAATCTGCTTGCTCTCTGTCACTCGTCTGCAAACATTTCACTAGAGTCATCCTAAACAGAATAGACAGAACACTAGGTGAAGGACCGCCATGTGAGCAAGCAGAGTTTCGAAAAGAATTTAGCACGATGGACCACATCCACACGATAACAAGGCTCATTGAAGTATCGCGAGAATATAAAAGACCGCTCCGTCTCACATTCATCGATTTACGGAAGGCCTTTGATTCAGTTGAGATGGAAGCAGTCTTGGAAGCCCTTGTTGGCCAAGGAGTTCCTACCCAGTACATAATGATTCTTCGTGAGCTGTACAAAAATTTCACAACCAAGATTTTACCATTCTACAACGATATTAACATTGATGTCAAAAGAGGAGCTAGGCAAGGCGATAGCAACTCGCCAAAATTATTTAGCACAACCCTCCAGAACATTGAAATAGGATAATATAGGAGTAAAAATCGACGGCCGACAGTTACACCATCTTCGCTTTGCTGATGACATTGTCCTTATAACACCAAACATTAGCTAAGCGGAACGTATGATTGACGACTGCGATAAAGCCTGTGGAATGATTGGTCTACGACTAAATCTTACAAAAACGATATTCATGAAGAACGGTTTGGTTTCCCATGTCCCATTCACGCTCAACGGGTGGAGTATCTCCGAATGCTCCAGTTATATCTATCTCCAGAGCTGAGAAGAAGAAAACGAGCGGCTTGGGGAGCTTTCAAGAGCATCGAGGATGTAGTGAGGAAAACAATGAACACCCGACTTCGTGTCCACTTTTCGACTAAACGCTACTTCCTGCCTTAGCGTATGTGTCAAAAACCTGGACGCTGCGTAAGCAGGATGAAAGGTCACTCAGCGTTATCAAACGCGCAGTTGAGAGGACGATACTAGAAGTATCCCGTTCCACACATGTAAGGGATGAGACCCGAAGCTCCGATCTGCGTCAACGATCAAAAATCAAAGATGCGTTCTGTACGCCAAAGAGTCGAAGATAAGGTGGGCCGGACACGTAATGCGTATGAATGACAACCGATGGACAAGAACAGTTAGTGACTGGATTCCTCGGGATGTCGAACGTACTGCAGGAAGACCACCGACCCGATGGTCAGAGTTCTTCACAAAAAGCCCTGATAAAAGATATGATGCTCGACGAGTCTCTAGGACGAGCAGAACCCACTGCGCTACTCTTGCCCGCGACAGGGAAAAATGGAAGATTTACTGCGCCCGTTCGAGTCACTCGACGATTAACAGGACTACAGGTGACAGGTGATACATGCCTTCGGTACGACTTCTTAGTGCAGCCCTTTTCCGATAAGTTAATTTGAACGTTCACAAAAGTATGTCAGTTTTTTTCGGTTTCTCTAGCATAAACTTAATGTACTCCGTCTGTTCTATCAATAACTGAAAACAATTTTCCATTTCCTCTTGTGTTGAACAATTAACAAAGTCCCCAAGACCGACTTTCTGTTATCCTCGGCATTGATTGATAATTCGATGCTTTTCTTCAATAAGCAGACACGAGGTTGTTATTATAGAATTTATTAGGATACAATAGCTGACGTTTCGGCGGTTTCACCTTCTTCAGAACTTGCAAAGGTCAAATTGAGATGCGATCTACTAAGCCAAACACTTTCATAACCCTAGCAGATAAAACTTAGGAAATAAAATTGCGTTCGCATAGGAAACAGCTTCATTTAAACACCTACCGTTTATTTGCTGTAAGTACTTAAGTTAGTTGATGGATAGCGGCCGCACAGAGTAATACATGGTCAAATGACCAAGCAGTGATCTATATATCTCCAGTAGAGTAACGGCCTGAGATCGGTCGCTGGTGCTTCCACCTTAGATATAAATGGAATATCAAGACTTGGTGCCAGCCGTTACACCATTGTCAACGCTCATTTGTGCTAAGTACCCCTCGGACTATTTGAGTTTAGATTGAAGATTAGGCAGTTTAGGCACTCCTTTAATAGAGTTATCAACTGCTGTATCGTAAAGCCATACATGTATATTGCACTTTCGTCGTGGATAATGATAAAAGGAACATCTTCAAGATGCTTTTCGGTTATCTCACCTAGCGCTCTAAGTACGGGTACAGTTTATTTTATCTCTTTTGAAGCATGCGGGAAGAATATATTGGCAAAACGGGTAGACCACTCTGCTTCGAATATAAGAGCACCTAGGCGTAGACTTAAAGTTAAACCAGTTACTCCACTAGGAGCTCACAGGACACAGAGACGAGAAGGATTTCAAAATTGAGTTCCCACTCTTGCACAAGAATCGAAAACACCAGCGCAGAACTCTTGAAGCGCTCTGGATATATTCCAAGAATCCGAAAATGAGCCTCAGGAAAAAATGCTTAAAAGTCACGCGTGATCTCACAAAGTATTTAAGAATGATTTTTTTAATGTGGATAACACACTAGGCTTCCATTTTAACTCTGTTCGGTTGGTCTTCATGTCACACGCTCAATGGCAGCCTCATACAAAACGATGAATGTGTGAAAAAGCTATTCTGCGTTTAATGTGATTGAAATCTTCGCTTAGGATTTTCTCTGCTTGCCTATGTAGGCGTTTAGCCGGGTAGGTTGCGGGCAACTTGACCTTTCCAGGCTTTGAGGCAGGCGAAAAGCGCCAAAGCGTCAGCTTTATCGTAATAAATATAAAATAACACCATGTGTTTGCTCAACAAAAATATAAAGAATTTTTAATCGTTTGAGGTAGTCAGTACTCTTATATATATGTGTGCGCATAAATATACAGGGCCTGGGTAGCGTAGTGGTATTGTTGGCGTCCAATTTGCTCAGGACGCTGGATCGACCACATCCGGGTCAGACATATTCCTCGTCTCTTCGGGGTCCAAGGATTAGCTCTAGCTTTCTCTGAGTCAATCGATTTAAGTAATCCAGAAAAGTTGGCGACTATCTATGATGAAGGTCAGACAACGGCATAAGACACAGTGTTCCAGGCAACACCGACTTCGAGCGACATTCAGTGACATTCACAAAAAAGTCAAAAATCCAGAAGCATTAGCAGAACCTAAAAGAAAACTTGCACTTCGTGATTATGGAGTCGAGGAAACGAATCCTATCTAGAAGTGCTTAAATACTTGTGTCGATTTGTCCAAAATAAAATTTTAAAGAATGTAAAAGTGGAGTAAATTCAGGATCGTTCGACTTGTCTTTTGTTCTACGAGATAATCTCTCTGTCGTCAATGTTTCACTTCGTTAACCTAGCCAACTGTAGCGAAAATCATACTGTCGATCATTGTAGTGCTTCAGGTAGCTCAGAATCACACATGGAACGAAAAATGAGAACAGCGAAAGGGCACTTTCGAAATCTATTTGATGGATGTCTTTGAGCTCCTAGCAAATGTGCTCCGCCAGTTCATAGGGAGGTTCAATATAATTTTATTTCTAGATTACTAAGAAAATACTTCATCTTAAAAAAGGCGGCCACTATTATAGGCGTTTACAGTTATTTTCAGGAACGGAGGTGATTGATCGATAGGCAAGATGTGCCATGATTCACCGCTGTACAATATTTGAATGTCTGTTAAGAAGAAAGGTTGGAGAAGGGGCAAAAGCTTGAGCAGAAACTAGTAATTGACGGAGGGAAGCTTGTCTCTTATGGAAATTCTTCTTCTATCTGTAGTGTGTAACATTGACCTATTGTGTTGTATTTTGTTTTATTTTCTTCAAAAACGACGGCGATTGCAAAGAAGGTCAAATACAGATGCTGCTGGAATTTTCTCAACCTTTTCCTCGACTGCTTCCCCTCTCTTCCACTTCATGAATGTATGTCAGAAATTCTTCCGAGTATTAAACCAGAGCCAACAATAACTTTGTGAATGAGTACTGCGAGAGTGGAAAACCCTGGTACAAATTTCAAACTCATAGGGAATGTATTTGAAGGCAACCAATCATCAATTTCCCTTTGTCAAACCATTCCACTTCATTGGCTTTCTTTTCCCTTCCCACAACATTCTTTTAGTACTTTTTCAAGAAGTCTCTCTTTCTAATATATATATATATATATATATATATATATATATACGTACATATATACGTATATATATATGTACATATCAAGCACTCAGAAAATTATGGATTCACGTTAACTAATTTTTGCAATCATTTTGAGAAACAGTCTATTTCTAAAGAATGAAATATACTAGAGAGTAGAGCTAGAGAGAAGGACCATGTGGAATTTGACCACATGAACACAGAAACCGCTCTTTCTCCGCACCACCAGATTTCTGGTCCGTATTTTTTTTCTGATATCCTTAATACAAACGAGAACTTCATGTGCAAAATTTAACACAAGCAGCCAACACTTGGAGCTCAATCGATGTAACGATATGTGAAGCTTGCCTCCATAGCGCCCACCCTGTTGAATAGAATCACGGGCAAGTGATTATAACTGGAGACAATGGGGCTTCGCTACCATTCGTCGAGCAAAAGCTGAAAGAACAACGTTTGAAATTATGATATGAAACGTAAAAGTAGTCCCTGCCGGTAACCCGCCAGTTTCTGATCCTTTTGAGCTTAGATTTCGACACCTCCTCTTTGACGTCCACTCTTGTTACGGCCGTAAAAGATATCCTCGACCAGATATCCACCTCAATTTATTTTCATGGGGGCGCCTGAATCCTGCTAAATCTTTGACCTAACCCATAATGCTTATTCAGACAGTCATACCGTAATTATGTAATCTCAAAAGTCAAACTGATCGCTAACATAGTATTCAAAACCAAATTTAGAGATAATCACTTGTTTTTTTTAGGCGCAATAAGCTCTTCCCCACATCCCGGTGGCTGAAACGATTTCAGTTTTTTTGCTGGTTTTACATTCGCTCGCAGCTCTTCGTCTCACCCGTTGACCACACAGAAAACCACCATATCCACTCTTACAAATACCTGTGGAAGTTATGTTGCGAAATATAACTCGTATGAAATGCTGAGATATTTGCAAAACTCCCGACCACAGGTGTATGCAGTGGAGAACGAACACGCGCTGTTGTCTTTACCGGAGAGCAGCGCAGTTCACCACTTCACCATCCGGGTCTTTCGCTTTGCGTATATCTCAGCTACT